>JAOWBN010212406.1:0-13825 GCA_028565015.1 Pinguicula moranensis
GATGCATGAATTGTTGCATTTATCTCTTCATTATGTAATGTTTTAGATAGGACTGTTGCACCCTTGTATGGTCTGGAAAATTCAGGTAAAAAGGGTACATTACACCCTAAGCAAGGCTGCCATTGTCAATCTACGAGCTTCAAGAATAAGAAGAACAAATGCGACAACAAGAACAAAGAGGATGGATATCAAGTGCTCATGCTTCAAAGATCAAGAGATATCTTGTTCTTGCATTAAATCTAATGATCAATAACACAAACTCAGGGCCATTATCACTCAGGTACTGATGATCTGAACCAAGTTTACGTGATCAGAAGCTGAAAAAACAGTAGCAGCAAGAATGCAGAAATCAGTTTGTAGAAAAACAGAAAAAAGCAGCAGAACCAAGTTGATCCTTAAGCATTTTCCATGGACTCCCATAAGCACATCAAAGTGATTTAGCATGATCTATCTGAAGACGAATGTTCACATGCATCTCAGGTACACACTAAAGCTCTGATACATAAATTTCATCATACCAGAAGATCAGAAACAAATCGAGAATTAATCAACTCAACCAGCCTGCAACGCAGAAAAATTACAGTTTTGACATTTTTGGTGTTTTGTTGAAGATCACAATTTTTTCTAGAAGTCTTGAGGAGTTTCTTTGCACGTGATTCTACACAACCTATATATATAGAGAGAGAGAGATATGTCACGTTAAAGGAAAATATGGAGGAAAAAGTCAGTCAAAACAAATTGGAATAACTTTGCTATCCATTGTCCAAGAGATCCCTACTTTTAAGAGAGTTGTTACCCTTTGTATCTTATATGTTTTTGAGCATCTTTCTGTGTATAACAGATAAAGGGAAAGGGGAAGAAAGGAGTTCAAGTTAGGAAGAGAAAAATAGTGTACTTTATCTTCAAAAAAATCAGAAATAAGAAGTACAGAATTTTTGCACCAAGGAGCAGATTGTATCCATGATGTTGTCTAATGGATTCTTGTTGTTGCTCTCAGCTATGCTCGGCTAGATCTCTCATTCTTCTGCTAATCTGATGTCCTGAGACTGCCTAAACAAATTGGTGAGGTGTGAGTTCAGAAAAAACAAGACAATGGTATTGATTTTCAGTTTGTAAATACACTTGTGTATGTTTTTGTTTTTTGTTGTTTTAGATTGGCCATCTAAACTGATAAAAATCAAACCAACAGCTAGTAGTTAGTTCATTTAAGCCTTAACAGATAGCACCTTTTCAATCAAAGAGGGCGATTAGTCCATTTATTTGAAGGAGCAACTAAAAATCATATGTGTAGAGGGAGGGAATTCGGTCAGAATTCTTAGATTCACACACTTAATGAGGTTTCATTGATCTCAATATAGATTTGATTATGGAGTGAATGTGTTAATTACCTGGTTAAGAAGTTAGGACTGTAAGAAAAGAAGCAGTAGTTTTAAATCCACCACATTAAGTACCATTGAAAAACAGATAAGTACATCTATGATCCCGTTTGTTTTATGGCATATTCTCATGGATTTAAGGTCAGCAAAAGTTTGTTTTCTCGTTATAATTTCATCTAAATTTCATTTTCGCTTCATTGGTTATAGTTTCTGTAATTAATTGCAACAAAATCCCCCCATTAGTTTGGTGTTTTGACAGCAACAAAAGCAGATCAGAGGCAGTGCAGAATGCATTAGTTTTCCCTGTGGATTTGACCCTGAGCTCTCCACTTGTTACCCTTAGGTTGTGTAGTATAATTCAGGATACTTTTGAGGCAGTTTTCCAGCTACGACACTGAAGGAAACAACCATCATTCACTCTGGTTGCAACAACATGAAGTGGAAGAATTGAAGAAAATATGTTCTTTGGGTGGGAAGCGTTTGTCTGTGTTTGAGACCATGATGGTTTTTTGAGTAAACACAATGAGTTTCTATGTGATCAATGAAGTGTGAGTACTCCTACTGCTGTGAAGCCTATTGGTCCCATAGGTATGACGATGAAGTTATATTCTGTTTGGCAAATTCAAGATAAACTTGACTGGTGCTCACCGTGGAGTTGCATGTAAGGTGGTACTTGGAGAATCAAATCAAGTTTGCTCGTGATATAGGAAAATTCAAGTCAAGAGGGTGATTGTTAAAAAATTGACTAATAATAACTTCTTAAGTGTTTGACTTAAATTAATATTTCTTGTAAAAATTCTAATAATATTAGAATTACCACATATAAATAAGAGATCTCTTAATTATTAGGGTTGAGAAAGAGACAGAGAAAGGAAAGAGAGATGGGGTGAAAGAAAAATTGTGAGATATAACAATTGAGATGTGGCTTTCAATGTGTGTAACAATTTATTCTATTTTTCTCCCATGGACGTAGGTTTTAAGGTCGAACCATGTAAATATTGTGTTGTTGACTTATTTTTATATTTTTTTCGCTTTCACATAATCTACAATATTTTCCAGCACTTCCCTTCCCCCAATGTCGTAGAATTCAATTTTTGCCTCCCTTCTTTTCCTTTCCCGCCATTCCTTGGCGAGTTCAGAAAGGGCAAAATTGCCAACTAGTGAATGACGTCCCTCTACCTCCTTCATTCTCACCTCATTCCTCATCCCCACTCACACACCGTCCCCCATCTGACTCTTCGTTGGCTCCTTATTTGCCATCTTTAACACTCTATGTTCCTCCTCGAATATGTGGATCTCATACCTTCTCCCCTCAATCCATATCACTTGGGAGACATTAATTCTGTTGGCTTATGGTTATGTCGACCAGCATCTAGGGATGTTTATCGGTATTAGTTGTAATGGTATTGGCGGTACTGATACTGATATTGATATCAGTATCACTAATAATCGGTATCAGATTTTGGATACTAATGCTGATAGATATCGATATTAACATGATTGATATTACGGCTATGACATTGGTAATATCGATATATCGGTATTTAATAAAAAAAAATGAAAATAAAGAAATCAACTTTTTTTTTTCTAGATATCTAATTTGCCAAAATGAGTAAAAAATTAATAACATTAAAGTATATTGGTATAATATGCTTTGGAAAAAAAATAACATCATTTTATGTTATTTAAAATATTATATTATAATATTGGTATAATATTACCTGTCAGTATCTACATTCGACGGTAATACTAATACCGATATCATTAAAGTATCAGTATGTGAAATAAATACAAATATCGATATCGATTATCATCGAAACTTGATAACCGATAGCGATAACAAAACTCGATATACCGGTCTGGCGGATCACCCCTACCAACCCCGGCTGTCCCCACACATGGTGTGTCTCCGATCCCCATCCCCCACCTATATCACTATGCCAAACATCATCGCTAATGAGCTGATAAGTCGGGGCTTTCAACTTCGACCGGAACACCCGTCATCTTAATTTATAGTTTTGCGCAACTATAAATTAATAATTTAAGAATCGTTTGGTTTGTAACCCACCCCTTCTCTACATTATTATTTTATAGTAGCCAAAACGTATCTAAAAAAAACTTTTCGTTTAAACAAAAATTCCGAATTAAACCTCGTATCATGCGAAAGAAGACGAGCGCAAACGAGAATTTAACGACCTTTTCCATTAGTAATTAAGTTATTATGAAATTCAAGACTTTTGGAATAGGGATAGGAACCATAAATTAGTTCGCTATGGAGGCGGCGTTCAGTAGCCCAACTAGATAATCCAGGCATTATCCTAGACTATCTAGTTGGGGGCGGGCGGATTAAGTAATATTAAATAAATAAAACAAACATTGCAATTACAATTCAAACAAAGTTAAGAGTGTCGTCGAGTCGACATTTTTCCATCGTATACTTCTTATATATTCGTATCGATGCGAGTACTGTTTTTCTGAGATCAACAATTTTTGAGTTTGCTATCAGCTGATGCTACTTCGTTGCTTGGCTTCCCCTGTTGAGACAAGTATGAATGAATGAGGAATAGCCAATAGGAGGAAACAAATGCATAGTATAACAAGATTAAGAAGAAATTGCCTTATTCCGATCTCGCCAACCCAAACCGAAGGATAGCAAGCCCGGCTTCTTTATTGGTATATCTCCAGGAGATTCGGAATGTCCACGCCTGAAATATTCGTGGCGCCATACATAATTAGGAGCATCTTGAAATCGAAAACATGTACGAGATCTTGTTCTCGATGGATGTTGGACTCAACTACATGACAATTGTTAGAACATGCATGGGTTTAATACTATTCACATACCTACATGTCGTTCGTGATCTAGTGGTTGTATGGTTGTGTTAAGATGTATGCTATCACGGTCACAAGCTAGAGACTGGAATTGCCCGATAAACAGAACTATTCCCACATAGCCAGGCAATGCACAAAGAGTTGGGAATACACTAAAATAGATAACCCACCTTGGAGAAGATGCGGCTTTGTTTTGACCAGATTCGTACTCTAGAGTTGCTGCCAGCATCGATTCTGCCATCACTACTCGCTTCTCCATCTCAGCCATGGAGGCTGTGGCCTTCTCATACTTTTCCTGCGAAGTATGAAGAGTGTTTTAGTTTTCTCAGTATGTTCTTGAGAGCCTCTAGTATACTTCATTGGCCATCGAATCATCATAGACCTGTAGAACATTGAGTGCATGCCTCAGTGCAGCAGCATCTTGTTCTGCACCAATTCGACCTTCTTCAGTTATCTTCTGTTCTTGCTCAACTTTAACCAACACCTAAAACAAAGACCTAATACTGTCACTGGTAAAAAAAACGCAAGCCACCCCTCATTCTGCTACGAGTGAAGTTGGATTGTCGCAGAAGTAAAACCTTAAGCATTGCATTCTCTCCTTCTTTCTTGTCTGCCAAAGCCTGCCTTAGCTCTGCAACAGCCCATTCCAATTGCTCAACCTGCAGAATACAAGCATTTATAGGAACCAAAGAAATACGTTTGTAGCCGACAAACAGAGTTCTGAGCTACCCTTGCACTGAGTTCCCTTCGGTTATCTTCTTTGACCATCTCCATGAATGCAGCTTCTAATTCTTCAGCCCTACAAGAGAAAACCAACCATTCACTTGCACTAAATTGCATTTCGTAGCAATATTAACACAACTATATCAGACCTATGTACTGTACTGAGTGAAATGTTCATGAACTTCTAACTAGGACTTCCGAAGGATATGAAAACACGAAGCACAGATGCATGATAATCACGTACAAGATTTTTGTTCAGCAATGGTCTAAGGTTATATGACCAACCTGAGCATTGCGGATCTCTTCTCCTCAAGCAACTTACAAAGTTCAGCCTTCAACCAGATCACCTGAAGAAGATACATTAACATTATGAATCAGAAAAATATGCAGACAATCAAGTTTATTATCAAGAATAAAAAGTTTCAAATGTTTGAGGTTTCAGTCACTTGTTAATATCTTCATGAATAAACTAGATAATCTTTTATGGAGGCATAATGGTTCGTGAAAATGACAGATAAGATAAGCAGATAGAAAATTATTACCAGCTGGTATAGTTTGAAGACATGGATATGCCCGAATTAAGAATAAGATGAAACAGCACTATGAGTGAATTCCCAAAAAGAGGTGCAAGGCATTTCATATCAAACGGATAACGAAGTACCTGTTCCTGAAGATCCGGCAGAGAGTCCACTTCAGAATCAATGGCTAAGCCATTAAGAATATCACCCAGGTTTGTAGAATGAGTGTCTAGATCTGACCTTTCACCTACGCCTGTCTTACCGCTTGATACTGTTTCAGCTTTGTTCTCTTTGGTTATTGGTTTTGGAACATGCTTGAAACTATACAACTTTGTCGCAAGACCTTTGGGATTCTTCCCACAAACCCCTTCAGCTTTTTCCTCAGCTGCTGCCAGTATAGCTGGCCGATGCTTATCCCTGAGTTCCTGTATTCTATCTTCAGTTATTGTTAGAAAACCGTTGCAAGCAGTCAAGACAAGCTGGCTGCTATCAAATGTAGAACCAGCAAGTGCTTGCAGCAATGTCACTGCATCTCCAGCATCCTTGGTTGTAAGTACTGCTGCCCCTGCCAAAGATCGTACAACATAAGTAAATCTTCTGGAGATGCTTAAGAAAGGCTATCCTAAAAGTACCATATAAATCCATTAAAGCAAGTGCTGTCCGAAATAACATGGCACGACTCCCTTCAAAAAGAAGCACATCCCACACCCGAAGAACTGAAGCCAAGAAAAAATAGTCAAAATTTTTTGCTCTGTGATTCAGAGTTGGGGACATGTAATATGGCGATCAAAATGACATGAACTATGTAGATGCAAACCGCTTTCCCATGGAAGCATATTCACAAAGATCGAGAGGAACCAGGGTCCAGAAATCCATGCTACCTCCACTCCCAAGTAATCAAGATGATTCACTGCAGCAGAATGCCAAAACGAGTAACTTCACACAACAAATTGAAGTATAGAAGAAAGTAATTAATATGTGATACTAGACAAACCAAGTTTAGGAAACCTTTCACGTAGCAAATCCTCGAAAACAAGCTGATCCACCTACAAAGAAAACAAGTTACAAGGTGTCAGTTCTGGTAAAGGGAGAATATTTCTAGTTTTCATAGAAGGTAAAAATCTCCAAGGGTGGAAACCTGAGATTCAATCATTTCTTCTGAGAAACAACCTTCAAAAGAATCATCCATAATACCCACCAGTGTCCTGAAAGATTGTACAAAATTAAATTATAAAGGGCAGGGCCAAGGAAAAAGGTCATACTAAATGGAACGGTAATTATCAATTTGACATGAAATTTTCCTCAGGAACCTTAGCATGATAATGATCCAGGAGAGTCAAACTCGAAACTTACCAAAAAGCATTTTCCTCAGGCATCATCAGAAGTAATAAGCCAGCGAAAAAATTCATAGCCTGCCAAGTACAATGAAACAAGGAAGAAAGAAAAGTGCAAATTTCAAAAAAAAAGTTATCTAACGTTCATGACATGAGATGCCATGAACAATGCACATTGAAGTAACAATGACTCCTACACCATTTAATTAACCAATCATAACAGTTGCCAGCGTCTTTTGTTTGCAACATTTGTATCCACTACAGAATGTGTGGCATAACCCTTATAATGTGAGTGATTTTGTGTGAACATATGAGTATGGATGTCCTTACTCTAGTATATTTCAGCTCATATCAGAAAAAGACATGTGGCATCATTAGTTTAGATATTTCACTTTCAAGTTTTTTTCCTCAAATCTACTAGCTTTACTCGAAGATAGTTTTCTTTGTCGGTATTTTTATCTCAAAAGTTAGTAAGGAAAAATAACAACAAAGAAGTCAATGAGAAGATTTCTTCAGGTCGAAGTCACCTGACAATATCCGACAGAGGGGTTGTACCGGGCATATGCCAACAGTACACGCCTGAGGGAATTTCTACCCTTATCATTTAATGCTGGATGCCCTGGAAATGTACGAGGCAGATCCTGCAGCAATCCAACAAGAGGTAAGTGAATACAGAAATCAAAACCTCAATTGACATTCCTGAAGGTAAACATTAATGTTACAAGTAGAAAAAAAAAAGAATCATGGAAGATTAAGAAGACAATCTGATAGCAATAAGCCAGAAGACGTTGTTTAAGGCCATCTCAGATGAACCCTAAAAAGAAGTAGCACCTACAAATTAAAAAGACTGAACGATAAAGTCCAGGAGCCATGCATCTAATGACCTTCTCAATCTGCTTTTTTAACTTCTCTGGCAAATCATATCTCTTTCCTTCTCTTTGTGTCCTATTACCTCCTGAAGGCAGTTCATCAAGCTCCCCGGCATCCTCGGTACTTCTTTCTATAGCCAATAGATACTGGTAATACTTTTCCACTCGACGGGTCCGAACACCAACAAAGGCTTGCCAGACCTGTCTCGTGAAGTACATAATGTAAAGGAACTTCTAGTCCTGGAAAAAGAATTTCAAGAACGATACATGATAGAAGTGGGGGACTGCACCTCTCCTCGAAGATCCTTAGGAACTCCTCCTTGAACAAGAAACCCAAGTTCTTTTCTCAATTGAGAAAAGAGTTCTGGAGTCATTCTAGCTTTACTTTCTCTTGCAGTGGCATTTGCAATATCATCATTATTATGATCATCAGCATTCTTGCAGTCATCTTCGGATTCTCCTCCATAACATCTTGCCTCCTCTATCAAACGAAGCTTATCATGCTTGCATTGCTCATTTTCACCCTTCATGCTTTTCCCTTTCTTCACACGCACACCCATCATGCATTCAATTGAATCTAGAGATCTTCTAATTTCACCCCAAGTCTGCACATCACGAGATTTTTCATGTTGTATGGTTGTACCCTCTTTTCCGGAAGCAGGTGTCTTGTCACTTGAATATTCCACTCCTCTGCTCAAATATGAATATGATTCAGCTACTTCTGCAATACCTTCTGACCCCCCAGGGTGATTTTCATTTGAATCATTCCCATCTCCAGATTTTGTCCAATCAGGATCACTTGGTTGCTCACTGACCTCAGAAACTACACTTTCAAAATTCTCTTTGTTAGGAGACAAACTAGTAGAATTTGTTTTCTGCTCAAGAAAGCTGTTCCATTTCTGCAATCTCTCTTCTTCTTCTTCCTGCAAATCTAGCTATTAATCTATGCAGTGATAATATTCACTTGATCATTTAACTAATGGCTAAAGTCTCCGTAAACAGGACAATGTCATTACTGGAATTGGCATTTATCAGAATCGAAGCGACGAACGAAAATGTATACCTTGTAGATATTGGCGTACTCGCGATAGCGATGAATATGCTGGGGTCTCACAGTAAATCCATAGGTATCCCTGTGAATGAATACTCATTCGAAATGTACACACATTTAAAGGCAATTAAAGATTCAAAAGTGTTCGAACACAGTAAGCGCCTGCTTCCATTGAGATTTACCTGGAATCATCATGCAGAGAACGTTTGCTGAGTAAGGACAGCAACATACTTCAATGGAATTCCGCTTCCGCCATCCATAGCGATTCTTCTGTCAGTGCAGCCACCCATTCCTTCGTGTAACTCGAATCAACATCCCGCATACCTGGTCAACAAGCTCGTGCTCCAATATGCACATCGAAAAGCTTACGTCATTCTGCAACTTCCTCAAATTTCGAATCACTGGGATGAATTTGCTATTCGGTCAAAATTCCACAAAAATGTCCGCCAACTCCGACACGTACTCTACATTTTTTTTCTTTTCATTTCTCCCTTTTCTATTTGTAGGCCAAATGAAAAGTTAGAAAAAAGCAATTGGTATCTTCCATTATAATTTTAGTCCTCTATAACGTATATGTTCAAATTCAATTTTTAACTGTTTCCCCCCATTACATTTTTAAAATATAAAATAATAATTACAAAATTTACCATTCGCCAAATAAAATAAATTCACAAATTACAAATTTCATTTCATCCTACCTTTTACCCAATTTATTCTTGTTGCCGACAAGGGTTAACCCTGATTTTTTTTTCCCGGATTGAAACAGATTGGCTAATGGGATGGTACAGGGTGGAAACAAAAAAAGTAGTGCAATAAATTTTGAGATTATAGTGAACTAAAATTTAATTTTAGGTGCTTATGGATTTGGAAAAAAAAAATGGGCTTGCACTCTTTTTGTGGTAAGCCAAATTTCATTAACATAAAATATTTTAAGGTATTGTACATAAAAGAAAAAATAATGCAATACAGGGTGGAGTGCCTATGTAGGCCAACTAGGCATACATCCAACTACCTAGTTCCTCGCTACTCTATGTAAGTATTACATCCATCATTCCCCTTTGTACCCAAAGGGTAGTGCTGGTCCATGACTGCCCAAACTTCATAGAAGATAACAAAGCATCTCAGCATACAATTCATGGTCATCATCATATCAGTTGTGTCTTCATCAAAGTTGAAAGTCATGACTGTCAACTTATCAATTTCCATTTTTATTTGGGATATTGGTACATAGTTCGATAAAGCTTGATGGGTTATCCCTGTAATGAAATAGGGTAGGGTTTCAGTGTCACTTAGCATAAGTAGATAAGGTACTTGGTGTAGGTGTAGGTTTCCTAGGCTTAATGACATTCTGTTTCTGCATTTTGATCAGCAGTGGCACACTTAATTCAATGGCCTAGTAGGTGGTAAGCCACAGTTTAGGGGCATGGTCCAAACGGATTCCACCTATACTCCACATGATTTTGAGCTAGATTAAGTAGGTAGTGTAGCAAATCTCCATTCACCAGAAATTAGGGTGCTCAAATGTGGTATCTTTAAGGGTACAATCTGTGGGCTTTTTTTTTTTTTTTATAAAGCTAATGTTTATATTCATATTATAAAGTATGTATATGTACCAATTATCGGTAGTATTACAGACAGTAGCATGTGATCAAAAAGTGAAAGCTAAGGAACATTAGGTAGAGCAACACCATAAACTTTTCCACCAATCTAAATGGTCTAGCATACATTACCCTCCTTTATGAGTAGCTAAGGGTTAACTACCGAGACTCCCCATGCATCATCTATGCGTGTGAATAGTCTTAGCATTTGAGTCATTACTATTATCCGCTTTTCTACCAGAACAGTCGTCATAGCTAGCAACATATTGATTCTTTTGCGGCATGAGTACATAGCTCAAATGTGTTCTGGAGAGTCATCCCCGTAGTAATAGTGGCTAAGGGTGAACAGTATATAGCTCATCTAGCTTCATAGACCTCACAAAACATTCAGCATCAAGTTCATGATCGTTGTAACTTTTCAGAGGAACGAAATCTCTTTGCTATCAACTTATCATTCCTCGGAATGGTAAATAGCTCCATTTCTTCTACTGAGCTACCCCTGTAGTTGAGAAGAATAACATATCTTATCCCAAAAAGGATCAGTGTGAAAGCTTTAGGTGAGCTCTACCCACTAGTACAATTGAGTCCTTTAACTGTTGATTTAGGCACAAATGGTAGTGACCATATCTGAATAGCCCTTCCCGTTTTTTTAAAATTTGAATGCTATTCGCCAACTCATCTTGCTCAGTATCCATCGGTGTTCAGTTCCTCATTTCAATTATGAATCAGTTTTGAAGTGCAGACGCATTAGTCGCATTACTCCATCAATTCTGTATCTCCATTTCCCTATATGTTACTCAATTCCATAAGAAGTAAAGAACTTGCAGAAAAAGCCCCGAACTTAATTATCACTAGTACAATTCGTCAATATTAGTGCCCAAATTCAACAAAGTCTAAAATATCATGCATTTGGGGGCATGCGTGAGACAATCTGTGAATGAGTATAGGAACATGAAAGAGTTTAATTTAGCTTTTATTCCCAGCAAGTGTTCATTTGAACCACGTGTATCTTCCGGTATGGAGAGGATTCTGTGTTTGAAAAGTGTGCCTCATTCCTGTCTTTCCATACCTGCCAAATAAAAGAAATCCAAATGGATTTCCAAGCCTCAAGATTAGTACCTGGAGGTTTAATTTCACATAAATTTACCATACCTGATATTCTGTCTGCGTCAAGTCCAGGTTTGATTGAGTTATCTGTCTTCAGCCATCTCATAAATTCCTGCCAAGAGTTAATGATATGTGCACAAGTGTACAATCTGTGTGTTAGGTGGTTCTCATAAGCTTTTTCACCTGTACCTCTACCATGGTGATGCAGTGAAGAGAGGAAGTGTGATACAGAATGCACAACAAGTAGAGTTTCAGGTGACACTTCCTCATCTAATGTGGAGTGATTTTGGAAAAGTGTTCCTCCTGTTGGTTTAGTCTGCTTCCTGCTTGTAAGCTTTTGAGCAGTGTATCAGCGGGCTTACCTGTCCATCCCTGCTTCAAATGTCATAGTACTAGACACATTAAAACTCAATGCAGGATGTGAGATTGAGCATCCAGTTTGTTAAGGAATATGGGAAAGAGGGGGATTTAGCCTTGGTCCAGTTCCAAATAGTTTTTTGCATGGTCTGCAGGATGTTGTCCACTTGTATGTCCTTACTCTGAAAGTGAGCTTGGTTACTAACCTTCCATAGGAACCAAGTTGTGGCTAGCCAAATTGATGTTCAAACATCTTTGTTAGCTCTAGATGGTTTTAGTCCTAGGAAAGTGTGTAAATATGGGGCAGTTGTGGTGATGACTGTCTCCTCTATCTGCAACCATGATAGGACTCTGGACCATATTTGCAGAGAGATAAAACATTCAAGAAATAAGTGTTGAATAGCTTTAGGATGTATACACAGTGTACAACTTTCATGGGAGATTGGTTGTGTAATGTGTTTGTGCAGTAGTACTTGTTTGACTGGTATGGCATTTTTGTAACAATCTCCAGTTGAAGATCATGACTTTTCTCGGTGTGAAAGTATTCCACACTCTTCTGAGTCAGTTTTCTTCCAGAGTGGAGTAGAGAGGTGGTGAGAGTGAGGTGATCTGTTCATAGGCAGTCTTCGCTGTGTAGTCACCATCTGCATTTCCCTGGAAGTGGTATCTATCTCTGACCAGGAAATCAGGAGAGATGTCCTGCAGCAGTGTCATCAGTGCATCTAGCTCTTCCAACTTAGCAGACCTCATGATGCTTCTTCTCAAATGCTGATTCCATTGCCAATAATTATTGATCCATTGGCCTTTCTCAGCTGTATAGGTATCCTTATCTGCAACTATTCTACAAAGCTTGTGATACTGATCAACTAAGCTGGTTTCTCCAGTCCAATGGTCAGTCCAAAATTTCAGTCCTTCTCCATTGCCAAGCTTGAGATGGGTCATATTTACTATCCAACTTGAGCACATGATTTCCTGGATATCTTTCCACCAGATTGATTCATAGGATCTGTTATGTCTTCGTGCAGTTGTCTGGTCTGTATCAGCTTTCCTGAGCTCCCCAAAGTTACCCACATGCAGGATATCCTTGTGTGAGTATTTTGATCTTAATATTTCTAAGGTCATGGATTTTTCTCCAGTGAGGATTCTTGCTCCCCACTTGGCCAACATTGCATCATTTTGATGTTTGAGATTTTTGATACCAAGGCCTTCCCAGTCATTCGGAGCAGGGATTTGTTCCCAGGTTAGCCAACTTATTTTCTTGTGTTTTTTGGAGCTGTCCCAAAGGAAGTCTCGTTGTATTGATGTGAGGCTCTTATTGACTGATGGGGAGGCTTTATAGAAACCAAGATAATCTGCAGGTAGAGCTGACAGCACAGGGTTGAGCAGAATTGCCCTCCCACCTATTAATATGTATATTTGGTACAAAGTGTTGAGGACTTTGTTAAACCTGTCAGTTACTGGTTTCCATGTAGCCTACTTTTGGTGGTTGCCCCTAGTGGATATCCAGGTATCTGTAAGGTAGGTTTTCTATTTTGCAACCAAGGTAAGCAACCATTTCATTCACCAATTCAAGATTCATGTTTATTCAAACTAGGATGTTCTTCTGAAAATTTATCTTGAGTAAACCAAACCAAACATACCCAGTCTATCCCGCCTTTAGGCAGGGTTTGGGGAGGGTGGGATGTACGCAATCATACTCAGGCCTCTAAAAAGAGATCAAGAGATTGTTTCCATGGAGACCCTCGGCTCTTTGAATACACACAACCAAAAAAAAAGTAACGAGAGGGGAGGGAGGAGAAAAAGATTGGTAATCCTACGTCTCCAACAGTAATCCTACGTCTCCAACCCGATCTATCACAGGTCATGTCCTTGGAGAGGTCTAATACCGCTAAATTCAATCGGAGCTGCTCCTCCCACGTCCTCTTGGGCTTCCCTCTCCCACGCCTCTCTTCAACCTGGATTCCTTCGACTCTCCTAACAGGTTCGTCAATATGCCTTCTGCGTACGTGTCCAAACCATCGCAGTCTTCCCTCTCTCAGCTTTGTACCAATAGGTGCTAT
>JAOWBN010212417.1:0-13823 GCA_028565015.1 Pinguicula moranensis
AAGAATTAATACTAAATGGGATTTATAGGATCATGATTTATCTATATTTAATCGGATCATAATGCATTGCTAGATGCTGCTTATGGTAATACCGATTTAGATATAGATCCTATCAGGTCGCTCTATTTAGTGAACTGGAGAATTAAATAATTAATTATGTGAGACATAATTGGCGAATTACACGAACGAAAATTAATTGGGTTCTGGTGAGACCACCCAATTTAATTGTATTTTAATTGAATTTAATGAGATTGAATTCCGACTATTAATTTGCAATTGGGCTCGAATTAATTTGAGCCCAAAGGAAGTAAAATCAAATTGGGCCCAAATTACTTAGGCCCAATTTAAATGAGATATGTATCTCATTCGGTCGACAAAACGGATCAGTCGACTTTTCTTCCTCCTGTTCTCCCGATTGCGACGTCGGCTTGTCGTCTCCTTCTTCAATTTGGTCGAAATCGGTGGTTGAGATCCGGACTTCGGATCTTGTTCGTCCTTCTTCTTCGTGGTCGATATATTGAGAGGTGGAAACAAAAGTGTTGTACGGGTTTTTGATTTTGATCGACAAGAAATCGATAACCTCCGACCACCGTAAGGGACTAGCATCCCCTTCACTAGCCAAGGAGTGAACGTGGTAGAAGGTTTCCTAATTTGAGACCTTTGTGGTTCGAATAATCTCGTACGGGTTTTTGTTCGGAATTCCGAATTCCGGCGGATTCAGCGGCTCCGGCGACAACCGAGGTACGTACGGCTTACTCTCAGCCCCTAGTTCACGAATTAAATAGTTTTGGAGCTCGATTTCAACTTGATTTTGGATTTGAACATTTTCGGAAATTTTAGAAATCGAGCCATAGATCCATCAAAAGGAAATCTTTCCATGGGTCTTCATTTTACTTCTTCACCAAATATAAGTTCTATCCTTGCTTACTCTGATGCTGATTAGGCAGGATGTCCTGATACACGTCGCTCTACTTCTGGGTATGCCATCTTTCTTGGAAATAATTTAGTCTCCTGGAGTGCAAAAAAACAACCAATTATTTCTCGCTCTAGCTGTGAAGCAGAGTATTGTACTCTCGCTCATACTGCTGCAAAAGTTCTTTGGCTTTGACATCTTCTTCGAGATCTGGGGATTACCCCCCTACAAACGCTTGAGATTCTTCGCGATAATAAAAGTGCAATCTTTATAAGTACTAATCCAGTTGCTCACAAACGAGCTAAACATATTGAACTCGATTACCATTTTATACGTGAACAAGTTCTTGCTGGGACGATCTCCACCCGGTTCATTCCTTCCGATTTGCAAATTGCAGACATCTTTACAAAGAGTCTTCCTCGGGACTTCTTTGAATATTTTTTATCCAAGCTTCACGTGGTATATAATCCCACGCTCAGCTTGCGGGGGGTGTTGGACAAAGTATCTCTCCCTCAACTCCAGATGTTGAACCTGTGGCCCCCAATGGAACTATTTCACATACTCAAATGACAGCTGTTGAACAAGAGTCAACAAGCCAGCTTGATCAGTCCAAAACTTCAGCCATAATTCACGTTGCAACATCTGAAAAGGAGCCACATGCAACAATTAATAAGGCAGCAACTTCTGAAACGTTTCAACAAAAATAAGTCAGATAGCATTCTCTAGTTTAGTCTAGAACAATCTACATGTATTATATAACCAGCTTCTAAATGTAAAAGGTGTGAATTAGATGGAAGAGCACTTCAATAAAAAATTATTTCTTTATACCTTGTTAGCATCATAAAATTTGTAAACAAATCCACATGCCAACTGATTTAAATTCTCAATAATATCTTCCATTTCACACCTGTAAAATTTGCGGGACAATAAAGATCTTCCTTTAAGTTTGTAAGCATGGGCGAAGTTAGAATTTCGAGAGCAGAACACAAACGCAGATGCATGGCAGATACAAAACAGAGGGATGAACTTAAATTTGTTTTGAATATCCTGTAAATAAAAAAAAAGGAGGGAAGGGGATCAACTTATGTGAAGAGGTTCGTTGGTTTACCTGTCCTTGTAGAGCGAAAACACTTAATCCGCATGAATGAGATCATAAGTTTGAGGGTTTGTTGAATCGCTTCATACCTGAACCACATTTAGACGCATTCAGTGAATTTCAAATCAAAACAGAGAAAAGAGAAAGATCAAAATCATGACCATATAATACCAGCTCTGATAAGTTTCGATAAGCCCGCGTTCATAGATGACACCCAGTGTATTACTCTTTGCCTTCACCGGGACAATATTCATCACCCACGCGGGCTCTCTGATCAAATTAGCAGCAAACCCACCAAGAAAAGCGTTCATCTCAAGATTGTTGCGATACCTGGATTCACCGAGACGGTTATTCACAGTTTCGTTGTACGTGATTCTCTTCTTCCATAGCTACATATCTAAATCGAATGTTTCTGGGGCCATGCCGCTGATGGTACCTGTTAGAGTATATTAGTTGTTATTTACTTTTTGTTAATTTAAGTTGCATTAATAAAAGGCTATAATCGGCCCATCAGAGTTGTAGAGAGACTGCTTCATACAGGATTTCAGGAATTGAATAAATAGGAAAAGAGAGCAACCCTCCAGAATTTGAAAAAATAGAGCGGTCCTCCACTAACAAGTACTCTGTATGAGTAAATAAGTTATTTATTAGTTGTTATTTACTTGTAATGTTAGATTTATTGTATTATTGAGTAAATAAGTTATACTTTGTAAAACTTTAAAAGTAGTGGGTACATTTGTAATATTTGTAAAGTTTAATTATATATATTCAAACACACATCAAAGAATGTTTGGTGGTTCAATGCA
The DNA here is from genome assembly GCA_028565015.1 of Pinguicula moranensis. Classification (NCBI taxonomy): domain Eukaryota; kingdom Viridiplantae; phylum Streptophyta; class Magnoliopsida; order Lamiales; family Lentibulariaceae; genus Pinguicula; species Pinguicula moranensis. The sequence continues at coordinate 2,816 of JAOWBN010212417.1, forward strand.
AATATTTCTCTTCATCTTCTTCCCTTCCTTCATTCTCATTTTTCTCTGCACATTCAAGATCTAAAATATGGATCTATGAAGAACTTCAAATCTTCTCATGGTATCAGAGCGATACAAGAAGGCTTCACCGCCATTTTCGATCCAGTTTATGTCTTTTTCTTTCTCTGTATTTTGTCCAAATTTTTTTCATCTTTATGTTTGTTTGTTTTTCCTTTGAATTTTGTAAGTTTTTCTTACTGTTGTCGTAGCACTAAATGTATGCATCTCCCTCCACCAACTAGTCAGGTATACCGCCCATGAATGGCGAAGTCGCGGCGGTGGGCATGAAAACTTTTCAATATTCTTCATCTCTGTTGTGTGCTTTTTTTTTAAGCTTCTTCTTTGTAGATCTGGATCTAGACATAAGACTCTCAAATCCAGTATTTTCTCCAGCGGCAACGGCTTGAAATCTCCCCAGCCCTAAACTCTCCTCTCTTTTTTTTCCTATCTTGCACATCATTTGTTTGTGTTTGTCTTTTAGCCACGTGAATTTCTCATTTTTCGATCTTCCTTCTGTCTCATATCTAACTTTCCTCTTGACAACTCTCTTTTATTTCTATTTAAATAAAAAAGTCATCATTACTTTTCTTTTCAATCAATGTACCCCTTCTCGATTTCTTCATCACTCTTTTCTCCAATTCTTTTCCTCCTCTATTCTTCAACTCTCATCATTAATTTTCAAAGACTTCTACTTTACATGTAGTCTCCCTCACCTGTTCGGCTGTCTCTCCCACATTCAACCACGTGAAACTTCAATTCTCTTTCACTTCTTCTCTTATTTCTCGATTAGAGTGTCCCCTATTATTTTCTCTCTTCTTTTAATCCTTTCTTCTATTGCCTCTATGTTGTTTCTCAATTTCATTAAAGCCTGAATTTCTTCTGTCCTTTCTCATCCCATTTCGATTTCCCCTTATCAATCATTCTTTTCCCCTTACTCTTTCATTTCTCTCCCTCCCTTATTCACTGTAGGTAGTCTCCCTTCTTCTTCATCAAATCTCAACCGCCGAGCCACCACCCTGCAACAATTGTTGCAGTTTATTAAAAAAAAAAGTTCACCATATTCTATAATTGTTTTCTTATTTACAGCATTATTTTCAATCTTCCCATCGGCTTCATCGGACGTAAAGATTGCGGCAGAGTATTAGAGTATATTAGTTGTTATTTACTTGTAATGCTAGATTTATTGTATTATTGAGTAAATAAGTTATACTTTGTAATACTTTTGACTTGTAATATTTGTAAAGTTTAATTATATATACTCAAACACACATCAAAGAATGTGTGGTGGTACAACGCAAATATTTCTCTTCATCTTCTTCCCTTCCTTCATTCTCATTTTTCTCTGCACATTCAAGATCTAAAATATGGATCTATGAAGAACTTCAAATCTTCTCAGTACCCCTACTAATCCGAGGAGGTATAGCGTGGAGCCTCTCCGGCCACTTCTGTGGCTCGCCACCAACAACTTCTTTGGTGCTAGTGACTTCGGAGTCAAGATAGGTTTCTAGGTTTGTGTACGTCTACAAGTACAAGAATGGGTGTTATAATATTTTTTTTTCAAAGGGGCGAATAGAAATTTAAAAGGGCAATCATATATTAGGGAGAAACAAAATTGAAGGGGGTGGGGAGTGACGTGGGCGAAAATAGAAGAGTGAAGCATAAATTAGAGGGAAAAAATTGTTCCATTTTTTTATAGAAAAATAAGGGGAAGAGGAAGGGTCAAGGCGCGACAACATGAAATTAAAATATTAAAAAAATTGTTTAAATTTAAGAAAAAAATGAGGCGGTGAGGATGGGGCCTTGCCCCTTAATCCTAGAGGTGGAGAGGAAAAGTGGTCTAGCCCTAAATTTAAAAAAAAAAAAATTTTACATGTATATATTTTTACTCTTCAAAAATACATAAAAATTTTATATGTAGATCTAGTAAAAAAAAAATTTTTGACCCCCTCAAATTTGATCCACCCTCAAATATTTTTTGGGCCTACCCTCTCTAGCTTCCCGGTTTGGAGAAATACAAGGATTTCATTTGTATACATGCATTGAGCATATCCAACTAGCCATGCTTTGTTAGGATCTTGTTGATAACAAAATGAAGGGCTTTTGACAACTTTTCATAACTTTCTGCAGTTGAGATGATTGATTGGTTTTCTCTAGTCGGCGATCTTGTCTCACTCGATCAGTTTTTTTTCTTTCCAACATTAACTCCTTGTGACGTTCTCAATCTGCATTTGCTGCTTTCCCATCCTTTCCAATGCTGCTTCCAATTTATGGGTGGACCCGAAAGGATCCAATACCCGCCGGGTCTCAAAATCCGGTCAACCTCAATCAGGTACGATCCATCTGCACAACGAATGTGTTAGACTAGATATTAGGAAGGTAATCAAAGTCAAAACATTGTAAAAGGAAGTGATCAAAGATTGATCCTTTCCTTAAAGTGACTTGATTACCTTCCTAAGTTATCTTAAGATTTCTCCTATAAGTGTAAAACAATCGATGAATGAAAAACACAATTCAATCTCAATACTTTGCATCCGAGTCCGAACTCTAATATGGTATCAGAGCGTATGGCTCGATCCTCTTGATCAAGCCACAATAAAACTCATCCCTTAACAGATGGTTTGCCAGCCAAGCCAATGACCAAACCTTTCCAGTTCTTCCGGCGGCATCAAACCAGAGCTCAGCCACGGAAGAACTGACAAATCAATTTGCCCAACTCCTCCAACAAATTCAACCAAAAACAAAATCCATTTCACCTTTTACCATTAACCGGAAGCTTATGGACCATAACTATCCGCTATGGAGCCGCCTCATGAAGATGGCGATTGGCGGGCGGGGTAAGCTCAGTCACCTCACCGCAACCCCACCCGCTGTCACCGATCCAACCTATCCCCAATGGGAGGCTGCGGATCTTCATCTTTGTACGAGTATTCTTTGGGCTATCGATTCTACATTACTCGATCGATACGCCTCTTTTCCTACGGCGAAAGCATTATGGGAAGGCCTAGCACGGACGTACAATAGTGGCAATGATTCTCTCCAACTATTTGATCTTGCAGTTCAAGCGAATCGCCAACTCCAAGGTCAAGGGTCCTTGGAAGAATTTTATACTAATTTACAGCGAATCTGGCAAGACATGGACCGGCGCCAGCCCAATCCGATGAAGTGCCCGGAGGATGCACTCATCTTCAATCGACTCCAGCAAGAAACTCGCTTATTTCAGTTTCTCGCTGGAGTCGATCCAAAATTTGATTCCACAAAAAGGGATCTCCTCAAACTTGAGCCCCTCCCCTCTGTTGACACGGCTTACGCCGCATTCCGGCGCGAAACAGCCCGTCTCCACATCCTCAATCCCGGACAACTCACCGGAGGCGAGCCATCTCACGGCATTGGTAGTGGGTTCACGGTGAAGAACCGGTCAGAAAAGGCCAAACAACCGGCCAAGTCATCCTCCCGGAGTACTGAGGTCGACAAATCTACTCTGTATTGCACCGATTGTCAGCGCTCCGGCCACTCAACCGACCGTTGCTTCAAGAAAATCGGGTATCCCGATTGGTATTATAAAGATAAAAGCAAGAAACAACCTGGTGGTGTTGGCGCCGCCACCGTGGGACTCGAAGCTCCATCCTCCAGCAACGGCGAACCCCAACCGCCGGTGACCGGATTTGGTGCTCTGGCTGTCACTGGAGGCCTCCCTGAAGGCGCAGGTAACGGGTTCGAGACAAGAGAGGCAGTCTCAAACCCTAATTCCTCTTGCTTGCAATTAGATCCTCCTTCTAATTATGTGTTTGCAAATAAGTCCTCTGCTTCCCCGAAAATTCCGATCCGCCCCCTGACTTACCTCCATCTTCATATACACCCTCAACCTTTCCACCGTCTCATATACATCCCCAAACTTCCGTTAATATTCCGCCCGTGCCCCTCGATTCCCACAAATGCCACACCCGTCCCTCCACTCTCTGCCTCTCACAAAACTCACCCTAGCACTTCCCAAATTCCCATACCACTACTCTTCCAGCCAAAAATTCGAAAAAACAGGCCCCTCAAGTTCCTAAATCATCTCATCTACCCAAACCCAGTATACCAAAATCAGCCCAAACCTCAAAATTCGGGAACCCTAAAATTTTTCCCTCCCGGCTGCTTTGATTTTGACACAACCGGTACTGAGCTCGCCCCATCTTGTGCTAACTCTGTTGGTAATATAAATTCTCCGGGACGGTGGCTTATTGACTGTGGAGCCACGGATACTATGACAAACTCTCAGGCAGATATTATTACACCTACAGAGTCAAGAACCAAAATTATTCAGACAGCCAATGGGGGTGTCTCTCCCGTTGTTGGTGCTGGCACCATTGAGATCTCACCTACCCTCAAATTAAAAAATTGTCTTTATGTGCCATCTCTGTCATGCAAGCTTTTATCTATAAGTCATGTCACCAAAGAATTAAATTGCCATGTACTGATCTACCCCCATTTTTGCTTACTGCAGGATATTCAGACCCGGGCGATCCTCGGACGTGGCACTGAGCATGGAGGGATGTACTATGTTGATGAGGTGTCGGGTTCTGCAATGCTTACCAAGAACGCATCTGATCAAACCGTATGGTTGTGGCACCGACGTCTGGGGCATCCGTCCGCTGGTTATCTCAAGTTACTTTTCCCGCATTTCTTCACCAAAAACATTACTCTTTCTTGTGATACATGTCATTTAGCAAAGACTCATCGTCATTCCTATTTATCCAATAATACCCGTACAAGTACGATTTTTTCCTTGATACATTCTGATGTCTGGGGACCCGCCCCGGGCTTTACTATGGGTAGCTTTCGATATTTTCTGCTTTTCATAGATGATTGCAGTAGGATGACATGGGTTTACTTTCTGCAACATAAATCTGACGTGTTTTCAAAATTTCGTGAGTTTTATACCATGATTGAAACCCAGTTCCACAAAAAGATCCAGATTCTCCGCTCTGATAATGGCGGGGAATTTGTGAACCAACCTATGAAACAATTCTTCTCCGAGAAAGGCCTTGTTCACCAAACCACTTGTTCTCACACCCCTGAACAGAATGGGGTGGGTGAACGCAAAAATCGTCTTATTCTTGAAACCACTCGAGCCCTGATGCTTGAATCTCACGTCCCTCAGCAGTTCTGGCCCGAAGCTGTAGCCACCACTGTATACCTTATCAACCGTCTTCCCACAAAAATCCTTAACCTAAAAACTCCTATCCATACCCTTGCCACTCATCCATTCTCGCGGCCCTTGCATTACCCCCAAAAGTCTTTGGGTGCTCCGTCTATGTTCACATTCCCAAATCTGAGCGCACCAAATTCGACCCATGTGCCCTTAAGTGTGTCTTTGTAGGGTATGGGATCCATAAGAAGGGATACAGGTGTTTTCATCCTTCTACTCAGCGGATGTATGTTACCATGGACTGCACCTTCCTTGAAACTGAGTATTTTTACTCCACCTCCTCTGCTGCTCAGGGGGAGACCTCTACACCTGTTGATCATCTGAGTTGGTTACTTGGTCCAGTCGAAGTTGTTGGACGGAAGGAGACTCATGAAGATTCACCGACTCACATAGCACAGCCCTCACTGCCATCCACCCCAGAGTCATCCCTGGCTGAATATCCTGAGGTAAGTATTCCTGATGACTCCTCTTTATCTGACATTATACCAGCCAGTCAGTCTGATCTTGCAGAACCAGAAGCGCCACTTGATCCGTATATCCTGCCACACAGGAGCTCACGGGGTATTCCTCCAAAGCGCTATGAACCTGAACATATCCCGCGTGCATCCCGATATCGTGTGGCTAACATGGTCAGGGGAAGTTTATCTTCGAGCGCCCAGTTGTTTGTTGCTGCCATATATTCTAAGAAAATCCCGAGAACAATGGAGGAGGCTCTGGAAAACAAAGAATGGCGTGAAGCTATGAATGCTGAAATGGCTGCTCTCGACAAAAATGAAACATGGGAGAAATGTGTGCTGCCTGAAAAAAGGAAATATGTTGGATGCAGATGGGTATTTACTATCAAACATAGAGCAGATGGCACAATTGAAAGATATAAAGCCTGATTGGTAGCAAAAGGATACACCCAAACATATGGCATCAACTACTCGGAAACTTTCTCACCGGTAGCCAAAATTGATACAAACCGAGTACTGTTCTCAATTGCTGCTAACCGAGACTGGCCACTACATCAGATTGATGTAAAAAATGCTTTCTTACATGGAGATCTCAAAGAAGAAGTATACATGGAACCTCCACCCGGTTTTTCAGGACAGTTTCAGAAAGGGGAAGTATGCAAGCTAAAAAAGGCCTTATATGGACTAAAGCAGTCCCTCCGAGCGTGGTTTGGGAGATTCAGTGTAGTTATGCAGAATTCTGGATACACGCAAAGCAACTCAGACCATACGTTGTTCTTGAAAAAAAGGGAGAACTTAATCACTTGTCTGTTCATTTATGTAGATGACATGGTGATTACTGGAGACGATATTGAAGAAATCAAGAAGTTGCGGGAGAATCTGTTTCAAGAATTTGAAATGAAAGATTTAGGGAGATTAAAATATTTTCTTGGAATCGAAGTCCTACGGTCATCTAGAGGGATCTTCATTTCTCAGAAAAAATATGTACTAGATCTCCTAGCTGAAACAGGGCTCACAGATTGCAAACCAGCCGATACACCAATGATGGCTAATCATAAACTACGGATAGAAGAAGGGGCTTCAATTGTAGATCGAGAAAAATATCAGCGACTAGTGGGCAAACTGATCTATTTGTCACACACCAGACCTGATATAGCATACTCAGTTGGAGTGGTTAGCCAATTTATGCACAAACCACAAGAAGCACATATGGAAGCAGCCATGAGGATTGTCAGGTACTTAAAGGGAACAACGGGACAAGGAATCATATTTCAGAAGCATGGAAATTTAAAAATTCAAGCATATACTGATGCTGATTGGGCCGGAAGTCAAACTGACCGACTATCTACCTCAGGATACTTCACAATACTTGGAGGAAATCTGGTAACATGGAAGAGCAAGAAACAAAAAGTGGTTGCTCTCTCCAGTGCAGAAGCGGAATTCAGGGGAATAGCACGAGGGATAGCTGGAATTCTATGGTTGAAGAAACTTATGACTGAGCTGGGTTTTTCAGATGATGAAGCCATCCCCCTTATGTGTGACAATAAAGTTGCCATCAGCATCTCAGAAAATCCGGTCCAACATGATCGGACCAAACATATTGAAATAGACAGACACTTTATAAAAGAAAAATTAGAAGACAGAATTGTGTGTCTACCCTATGTCCGATCAGAAGACCAGTTGGCAGATATATTAACCAAGGCAGTAACCGGACAATCATTCCATGAAGTCTTGCACAAGTTGGGTGTCGGAGACCCGACAACCCAGCTTGAGGGAGAGTGTTAGACTAGATATTAGGAAGGTAATCAAAGTCAAAACATTGTAAAAGGAAATGATCAAAGATTGATCCTTTCCTTAAAGTGACTTGATTACCTTCCCAAGTTATCTTAAGATTTCTCGTATAAGTGTAAAACAATCGATGAATGAAAAACACAATTCAATCTCAATACTTTGCATCCGAGTCCGAACTCTAATAGAATGAACAATGCAATATCAACGCTGATGGATGCTCAGTGGATTTATGTAAGCGTGCTTATGTAGGATCCTGTGTATTTAAGTTATGAGATGAGATGTTGTTCGTGACTTACCGTATTGCCCCGATGGTATGAGGCATCTTGAACAATGAGCCCTGGATGGATATGGCAGCCTCTTGGTGGCGATGACCCCAATCAATGCAGGTACTCTTCGTTCAAGAGCAAATTGCACCTGTGCTTCGTGGGTATCTCGTGGTGCAAAAGACATGGTAATGATATTTCGCGACAAAAGATAAGCTTAGAGGTACAAAATTTAGAAATTTTGGAAACTTGGTTCAGATAGATTAGTTGATGATGTATCACAGACACAGAAGATCACCACCACCGTAGACGCATTTTGTTGATGATTACAGACAGTAGCAAATCAAACAAATATATGGGATAGAGTGAAGGATATTCAAGGCACTGCCTGATAAAGCTTTAACTCCTGTTTGTTTTAATTGATCTTTTTAGGCATGAGCATGTGTGTTTAATGCTCAACCGCCACAATTAAGGTAAGAACTAAATGGCTCTGTTGCTATAAGTAGACATCAGAACTTGTAACTACAGGGGATTTGAAATGAATTGAAAATTGAAGTTGTTTGTTTCTGTTAGAATTCTTGTCAGAATTCTTACTTCTGCTTATTCCTTCTGGAAAATAGAACAGTTTGTCCATCTCTGTTCTTTTAACAGAGTTAAACGTGCAGCTGCTCTTATCAGTTTGCATCAGTTGGTATTAGAGCTAAACTGTTGCGAAACGGCACGACAATTCTGTCAATTCAAGGTGATAATGGTGGTGATACCACTCTGTTGATTTGTGAAGGCGGGGGAAGAGTTCGAGGTGTTCACAAAGTTACTGGAGCTTCAAATTATTCTGACCACTATTCGAGATAGACTGAAGATGGATCCCAAAATAAAGAAGAAAGTGTGCGTTCATGGGATTCTTGAGAACTTCAGATGTCGAAATTTGGTAGAACTATTGTGGTGAGCCGTGATCGAGGCTCGCAATCTTATCTGACATTTGCAGCAGTTTTTTCCCCTCCATGATTATGGAGGGATCAGTCCTTCATTGATGCTTAGCCCTGTTTTCAATTTACAAAGTCATTACCGGAGTGAAAGTTCCATTTGATTGCTCTGTCTATTTGTGTGGGTTTGTTTGAGTCCGAAGACAAGCTCAGGCTAATGCCAAAATATAGTCATACCTTTCACATGGATTGCATTGATACTTGGTTGTTGTCACACTCCACGTGCCCTCTTTGCAGAGCAAGTTTGCTTCCGGATTTCTCTACAAACATCACCAACTTTGCCCCAATACTAGTTGTTCTCGAATCCGGCGAGAGCTCAAGGGAGATTGTTCGGAAGTAGGGATGAGGAGAACAAATTCAGTTGCATTGCAAGAGTGAGCTCCCATTTGAGTTCGTACTGTGTGAATCAGACCTTGCAGGTTATCGAAATTGCAAATATTATCATAACCGCTTATGAGGATATGCTACTGGATGATGTTTCGGTTCACCCCGAAAAAAGTATTCTTGTGCTTTCAGATACAAAGAATGACTAGGACAAGCATTTTTCTGTTGAAGGACATTCAAGGCATCGTCTGCTAGCTTTAATTCTTGTGTTTTTTAATTGATCTTTTCAGGCATGAGCATTCATGTTTAATGTTCAACTGTCGCAATTAAGGTAGAAACTAAATGGCTCTACTTCTACAAGTAGACAACATAACTTGTATATGTGAGGGATTTGAAATGTGTTACGATACGTTGTGCCGGATCGTCAAATCTGTTAGCAAATAATCAATATATATTATATTTGCAGAATTTAAAACTGCCAAAAAATAATGGGACAAGATATATAATCTCCTTAATCCACATTGAGCTCCGGAATCGGCAGCCCTTATAGACTTTATTCGATTTAATGAATGTCCTCGGCTGAAAATTACACGTATTATAATGCAATATTGAAATTTTGGGGGCAAAACAGTGGCCTTAAACGGTACAATCAACGATAATCTAATGATTAATAGAAAAATTATAGTAGCAGATCTTAAGTATAAACTTAAGATCCAATACTATGTTCCTATTTGAAGTGTGTATGGAAAAATGCAAATTTGAAGAGAGATTTCGATTTTATAAAGAAAACGAGAGAGTTTTAGCAAGTTAAAAGGGGATTTGAAGAAAAGGTTTTTGGAAAAAAAAAAAACTAATTGCAATCACAATCCAAAGAGTTGGATTGAATAAGTTTCACTCTGATTTAGTCGAGAAATCGACTAAGATCAGTATGAAACTCAATGAAGTCGAGTAGAAAAATGAGTTTGTAGTAGAGAGAATTTCGTATGTAATTTCCTGTGTTTATTATGGTATTTATATTTTTCTCGTTTTTGATCTCGTCCGTAGGATCTGTTTGCTATGAGCGGCGGGATCAATGGCTTCAAGTTCGATAAGCGGATTTCACGGAGGACCCTTAGATCTTGACAGAAATCGTGCGGCCGAGATCATTTGTTTTGTTCGAGGCGAAGAGATGAAACAGGTCCCGTTGGATTAGTTGCCTACGAACGGTAGGATCTCAAGCCTTACACTCGATTCACGTAATCACAAATGACCATTGGATCTTGCCAGGGAGTGAACGACTGAAATGCATTTGTCTGTTCGAGAAAGTGACTTTTAATGGTAACCGTTCGATCGAACAGAAAATAGACGGCCACGATTTTGGTGCGCTGTGTAGGATTTACGGGTTTGATTTCTAACGTTCCAAAAACTTTCAAATTCGGACCAACTTTGAAATCGAAGTCAAACATGCTTTAATTCGTGTAATAAGAGTTATAAGGAAGCCGTACTAACCTTGTCTCGCCGGAGTCAGAAGAACTTGCCGGAAAACCACAAAAACCGAACGGAATATTCGGAACACAAGTCCGGGTAGAATACCTCTACCCGGAGCACTCTCTGATGAAGAGAAGCGGCTGCTAGACCGTCGATTCCGGCAAAATCACGGCAGAGAGAATTAGTTTTGGTCGGTTGCTCCGAGACGGAAAACTCGTATGTATCAATGAAGATGAGAACTGAAATCTCTCTCTTATTTTGTCGGCCGACTGAAGAATGAGAAACTTATCTCATTATAAGTCAATTGGGCTTCGGCCCAATTGCTTTAATTCTCCTTAATTTGGGCCTTTAGGCCCAAATTGTAATTTAAATACTTTGGGCTCAAAATAAAATTCAAGGCCCAATTAGATTTAATCACATTAAATCTAATTTCAATTAAACTGCAATTAAATTGGATTCGGGTCCTACCGACACCCAATTAATTCTCGTCCGTGA
>JAOWBN010212428.1:0-25741 GCA_028565015.1 Pinguicula moranensis
TTTAGCAAGTTTCAACAATAAAATAAACAAGCAATCCATTTTCCATTCTAGGTCTAGGATGAATATGAAATTGTAAGTCGTGGCATAATTTCCCGTGGAAACTGATTCAATTGATATTTATAATTTTTTTTTAAAGTTAAATAATAATACTAGCGGAATTAGCGGAACACCGTTATTGCTACCGCTATCACTTCTGCTAATATAGCGGAATGCATTTTGTTCACCGCTATTCCGCCGGAAGCGGAATAGCGGAAGCGATAGCGAAAACGATAACGGTTTTCTGCTAATTCCGCTTCCGCTGGACACCCCTACTCATTTTCAGACATTTAATACCAAACGGTGGTTTTTATTTTCTCGTTATCGGGTCTGAATTGTACCAAACTGAGCATTTTTTTCCACACAATTAACACTAAGTTATCCCGAACCCGGATTACACCAATCCGCATACCAAACCCACCCTAAATCATTTTATACTTCCATGAGTATCATCATCATCACGCTGTTAAATAGAGTGATGTATGGAACGTATGAAGACTCTTATCTCACAAAGTCAAACACCTGAAACTTGATGATGTTCCAGATGAAATCACATCAATAGAACAAAATGAAAGAAAGGCATAAGATAAGATGACACCATTGCGTGGAGGAGCCAGAATTTAGAGAAGCTCAGGGGCTGATGAGGCTTGCGAAACGCGAGCACACAATGAAATCAACAAGCAAGGCTGACTGAAACAGAAAACTTGGCGGAAAATAACTTGTTCCATAAAGCAAAACATTATGCGAGCAATTTGGCTCAACATACTAGACGAGTACATAGCTAAAGATGACAAAGTTCAGCCTGAAAAATGGTAGGTTAAAACATAAAAGCCTCAAGCATATATACTGCAAAACAACCAATGAATTCAATAGAAACTTTCAATTAACTTATCATCTTTCTTAAAACAAAATGCCTATTTTACAGTTTATTTGAAAGGCTACACACTACACAGGAACAGAGAATCCAAAAGATAGCTATTGCAAGAACTACGCAACTACTGCTTTACAAAAGAAATTAAATCCATAAATTGTGAAGTGTTGAGCGAACAAAGTGCTTCGTCCCACACGGAATAGATGATGGAGATTGTTTGGGTTTATATTTAAGGTCAAACATTAAATTGGTATGAGGCATTCTGGGGGTAAAATTCCGAGAACAAAACCGTGAGGGCTTCGGCCCAGAGTGGACAATATCCTACCAATGAGGGGTCCGAAAATTAATCCTCTAAAATAATATTAATAATAACTGAACATACTAATATGAATGACGTTTCCTCTAAGCTTCATTTACGAGCCAAATTCCTCCTAGGGGACAAGGCCCCCTCTCGAACAAGCACTTGTTCCTCCTGTCGAGTTTTCATCTTGGAATTGCGACTATTCCGGGCTTGCATGGCCACCTTTCCATTACCATGCAAAATTAGGGTTTGCATGGCTTGCATGGCCATATAGGGTTAGGGCTTGCACGGGTCGTATGGCTAGGGCCTTCTTGGATTGCGTTTCATGCTCGCCCCCTTGCTCATGGCCATGACCCCTGTTTGAGCTATACTCCAGAGTTTGCAACAGGTTGATCTAAGATGTGTAAGCTTCTAGTTTGGCTTTCTCGTGCTTCCTAATGCCTCCCAGCAACATGGTCAGGACTTCATTCATCCTTTTAGTCCTTGCATGCGCCATTGGTTCTCCTATTCCCTTCAAGGGATCAACAATGCGCTTATGATCTTGAACATCCACATCAGCTATGGTATGTGCGAAATTAGAAGATTTTCCTCAGATCATCATCAATACAGAAGAATCCCTAGAGAATTATGTCATACATGGGATTTGATGAGAGATCGAACGAACTACTTACTTCTTACAACATCACCGACTGGTTTAGGTGCCTAGATCGGTGTAATATGATACCATTTATATTAGGGCATCATATAAATGTATAGAGCCAAGGCCGGATCTAGAAATAAGTTGTAGGGAGGGACCAATTTTTTTTGGAGTGGTGGGTGGTGGGTTTTTTTTCCACTTGGTCCAAGATGTGAGGGCTATAAATACAAAGATCCCAGTTAGTTGAGGAATTACTGAAGATAAAAACATCAACCAATTTTGATTTAACCTTTTTTGGTGGGCCTTTTCTCTTATTTTCTTTCTATGAAAAGTGTGTGGGCGTAGATTGACACCTTAAAATGAAATGATATCGTAAAAAAAAGGGTAAAGGAAAAACTAAAAAGGAACTAAAGGAGAAAAGTTCTTTATTTCCAGCTCAACATTTCGTTAGCCAATCAACGTTCACATGCCCATTATCTCCCTGCCCAACCACATTATTTGGCCCAAGCACTCAAGAAATTTTTTAAGCCCAAACTAACCCAACTGATTTGGCCCAAGATTTAGGAGGGGCCACGCCCCTCTAAATCCCCCCCTGTATAGAGCACCTATTTGGTGCCTATTGTTTTAGTGAAAATTTATTTTTTAGATAAATTCTTTGTATTATGGAGTCAAAAGCTCCGAAAAGAATTTAGAGTATTTACGTGATGCTCAATACCAGATCATCTAAAAAATATAGTTTCACACATACAAGGGGGTCTTTTACCCAATCTCCTAGTGATATTTCTACTTCCACATACCCTTCCCACAGGACGACGTCAAACAAAAAAGAAGAAGAGAAAATAAGGATGAAAGAGAAGAAATAGGGTTTGTACAATAAAGGAAATTCTGTCCATTTATATTATATTATTTTTTACTATTTAGGTAGGAACAAAAAAATTCGACCATACCAGATTGGCGTCGTCTGTGGGAACTGTACAGAAAGCTGTTGCGAAAAAGATGGAATGAGGCAACAATAATTCCCAACCCGATCATATCACCTATCAACGACTTCTTCCCGCGAGGAAAACACCTGTCACCGATCTCGATAACTGATGACTGGTTGGAATTTAGGATCTCTTTGAAGAACAATAGTAACTTTTGATAATTGGTTGGAATTTGAGAATCTTTATAGAAAATGGACGGACTTCGTAAGGATGATATCGTTAGATAAAAAGAAGATGGTTTGGATGAGATTAATAAAACAGACCCTAAATGAGGTTGTTCAAATCGATTTGGAGGAAGAAAACAGTGATGAAATGAGAATTGCACAGTCCGTATTGCTGAGGAGTTAGGCATGTTATGCCAGCCTCTGAAACAAGTTTGCAGGCCAGTCCAATGTGCTTCGCAATTTAGTGAGGCAGAGTTCCCCCATTTGCTTGCCGTTGAGTCTGCCCCTTCTCTTAATGCTCCCTCCAATGAGCATCATCCTAGTTCTACTACATCTTGTTTGAATGCAAACGTAAATGCAGTCCCTCAGTAGCAAGATGACCATGTCATGAAAGCAATCTGTTAGTCACCATAACAATATGAAATGTTGGATACGACCACCATTTGCGCAACTGAGGGCACTCCAACAGAAAATATAATTCCTGAAAATGACGGCGCCCCATTCCTGAGCCTGATATTTTTGATATTCGCCCCATTATTGCGTAGATGAGTGAGGTAACGATGCAACAAAATCAGAATCTTTCTCCATCAAAACTTGCTTCCAAGAAAAAATAGTACATTCATTTCCTTCAATTATTACAAGACATGTAGAATTTCTATCAAGAACTAGTCACTGTAAACTCGCACAACAAGGAGCAACTGCTTGAAACACTCGAGAATCCAGCCTCGCCTCAGTTACAGACATCTCAAAACAATATTATTGGAGAACAGGGCATGATGGCGGAAATTCAGCGAGCATCTACAATGATTTGGCAGCTTGGAAAAGCCTTAGGGATAGTAAGCCATAACTCGGATTATGCTGTGGTACAGAAGATCGCGGACTTGGGAAAATGAGATATGGCATCAGCAAGAATAAATATAAATTCGGAAGGTGTTGACGTAGTTGTAAATGTAAATCCTATCCATTAATGCACAACAATAGCGCGTCTGGGCAGTAAACAATCAATCAAAGCACTTATTTGAAAAAATGAAATTGATTTTATGTGTGTTCAAGAAATGAAAAAAAAGAACATTTGGAGCTGTCGTCCGTACGTGGAATCTGGTGCAACAACTACTTTGAGTGGGGCTTATCGTCCTTTGGTTGGATTATCCGGTGGCATCGTATCTGTGGAATTCTGAATTTTTTTTATTGCTATCGACATAAGTTTGTAGCCTCATTACTTAATGGTTTAGGGTGCGTGGACGGCCACAAACACATAGTTGATTATCATCAACATCTATGCTCCTTGTATCTCTGTTGAACGAAAAGCTTTATGGGAAATTTTGTTGCCTATTATTTCGGATTTGCATGGAACTCCTTAGCAAGGAACTTCAATTCGATTCAACATCCTGATGAGAGACTGCATTGTTCAGGCGCTCTCTCAGCTGATATCCATTTGAGGATTTCATTACATCCTCTGAGCTCCTTGATTTGCCACTCTTTAAATACTCTTTAAATACAAGTTTACGTGGATGAATGGAAGAAGTTCAAGTCGGCTTGATCGCTATATTATTTTTGATCAATGGATGGATCGATGGCCAGATATTCAACAACTCGCTTTGGAAAATAAAATTTCATATCATAGGACGAATTTTCTAAGCCTCTGCCCGGAACTGGGGGCCAAGATTATTTATGACGCTTGATGTTTGGGCTACTGAACCTTCTTTTATGGATTTCGTCACGAATACATGGAAACATCTTTATTTGTGGTTGCAAAGGTTACATTCTCCACCACAAGCAGATAGGTCAGAGAAACGCTCTAAAAGAATGGAGTTACAATGTTTTTCGCCTCACGGATAGCAAGATTACTGAACTTCAAAAAGTTGTAGCGGATTTGGATGTGAAAATGAACAAATACTGCTTTCATAAACTAAAATTCAATTACAAAAATCTACCTTGAATGTTCTTCAAGTGTACTTCACTCGCAATGCCGTAATAATTATGCAAATGTCCTAAACTCTATGGATTCAGGAGGGGGAAGGGAACAAATTTTTTTCCATGTTAGAGTGAAGGGGCGCTGCATTCATAACAACATTCAAGGTTTATTGATTAATGGGCAATTGAAAAATTCAGTGCATGAGCTGAAACAGGGTATTCACAATTTTTTTAAAGTGCATTATACTGAAACTGTATGTGAGCGGCCCACTTTGTCACTACATTGTGACGTATGGCTGTCAAATGAGGATAATGTAATGCTTACATCTAAATTTCTTGAGGCTGAGATATTCGATACTCTCTGGAATTGTTCGGGAGACAAGAGCCTGAGGCCCAACGATTTTAACTTCAGTTTTCCTTAGAACCATTGGTAGGTCTTGAAAAAGGAGTTTATTGATTTCTTACAAGAATTCCGTACTTCGGGAGAATTATTAAAAGGCCTCAACTCCACCTCAATTGTCTTGGTTGCTAAATGCACTCCACCACAGACTTTGTCCCAATTTTGGCCTTATCTCTCTTGTCGATTGTGCTTACAAACTACTATCTAAGTTGTTGGCAAACATACTGAGAAACGTTATCAGCAAAATTATATGTCCTCAACAGCTGGCTATCATCAAGGGCCGACAAATTCAGGTTGGAATATTATTGGCCAACGAACGTCAACACTCATACAAGCCTAAAACATTCCAACAGTCTTCTTGAAGGTCAACTTTGCTAAGGCATTTGAATCAGTAAATTGGGGCTTCTTACTTATGCTTGACAAATTGGGGTTCTGTCTAACTTGGATTCAATGGATAAAAGTATGCTTGTCCACATCGCTAGGTTTTGATGAACGACGCGAGTACCAGAATCTTCAGCATGTAGAAAGGACTTCGTCAGGGAGATCCTCTATCTTTGTTTATGTTCTTAGTGGCCAAGAGTCTAACATGCTGTTGAGGATGGACGTATCACTTGGAAAGTTGAAAGGTATAAACTGTGGCCCTCAAGTTTATACACATTCACTTTATGCCGATGATAGACTCTTCTTTGGAGAAGGATTGTTGCAGAATGTTGATGCGATGAAAGGAGTACTTTGTATATTTGAGCTATTTTTGGGGTTGTGCATTAATTTCTCGAAGAGCAGCTTGCTTGGCATACATCTCTCCCCGAACTTGATTGCAAATTTTGCTTCTCGTTTACATTGTTTGAAAATGTAATTGCCTTTCGATTACCTAGGTCTCTCACTTGGTTACAACCCAGGATGAATTAAGACATGGGATCGACTGATTTTAAAGATGAAGAACCATGTGCAGCAACGAGAACCTCAGGCTGTGTAACATTAGTAAAGAGAGTATTGATAAGTATGCCCATATATTACTTCTCGCTATTTCGGGCTCCTAAAATGGTCATCAGAAAATTGGTACAATTATGCAGACAATTTCTCTGGTTGAATAAAAAGGATTGTCTGTGTCTTATTCACTGGATTAGTTGGGAGCAACTATGTCAGCCGAAAGAATCTTGTGGATTGGGCATCATTCACCTTGAAGCCTTCAACATTGCGCTTTTGGGCAAATGGGCATGGCGACAAAAACTGAAGGTTTGATCCATTGGCACACTTTAATTGCGGACTATTACTTACCTCCTTTGCTAACTCTTGGTGATTGGGACATATTGGCGCTTACTGGTGCAAAATATAAGTGGTGGCAAGACATTTGGAAAAGTGCTTGTGTCTCTTCATGGTTTAACTCCCGTTTGTATAAACAAGTATGCTCAGGTTCTCAGACATTGCTTTGGGAGTCCACTTGGGTTAATGATTATCCATTATCAGCCCTATTTTGTCGTTTGTATGTCATGGCGTCAGATAAGCATGCTACAATCAACTCTAAATGGCTTATGTATAATGTTGTTGGCACTTGGACATGGCACTAGAAGCAGCCATTGAGGGGCATTGTGGAAGACTAGTTAAAGGACTTACAACACCTTACTTATGGTTTCAATAAAGCTGGAGGACAATTTTTGGTTATGGACCACGGACCGAAGTGGAAAATATTATGTGAAAATTTCTTACAGATGCATTAAACATGAGTGGCGTCTTGATAATGTGGTAAACATGTAAGTAACAACAATCTGAGAGGGATGAACTCATCTTGGAGTTTCTACTTTCTGTTGGAGATTATTGAAGGATTGCATCACTACCATTAAGAATCTAGCTTATTGTAGTCTTACTTTTGATTCAGGTATTGAGGTATGTCCGTTTTGTTGTCTTGGTCATGACTCTACATCTCATTTATTTTCTACTTGCCTGAAAGTATACTCTCTATGGTCGGCAGAGTATTGTTGGTTCAAGATGTCATATGTCGGGTGTGATATTGCTTTCACATATTACACATCGGTTATAGAGGTAAAATGGTAAATTGGAAGTGGAGAGACTTTGCGTATTTTTTGGCATTGTACTGTCTGACACATCTGGAAGGCCCTTAATGCATTTAGATTTCGGGATGTGTCCTACAATCATGAAAAGTTATTGGAGCAAATTCAAGTCCAACCTGATTTTGGCAAACCACTCATGTAAAACAACTACTTGGCATCACCTTATCAGATTGGATCATAAATCCTTGGTTATGTTTTCGATTACTTATTATAATCATGTAGCGACTTAAACAACTTTGGGAATGCCCCATGTATTTGTAACGATATTTGTGAAATGAAATTTTTGCCTATCAAAAAAAATAAAATGGACCACTTTTAACAAGGAAGTACTAACATGGATTCCCCTAGGAAAAAAAAGAAACTTACTTCTAAAGTTTGAAAACATTATGAGAGATATGGGAAGATTGTTGATGTCTTGAATGTGAGGAGAGCTAAATGAAATTATTGTAAAAATGAGTATAGTGGGGACACAACAGCTAGTGGTACTGACTCCCTGATGAGGCATGCCAAAAAGTGTAGACTGAAATATGGTGGTATAGATTCAGCCAGTCAATCCACATTACATTTAAGTACTAATGAAAGGTGACTGCTTGGCATTATGATCCTAAGGTATGACAGAATCTTTGGTTGTGTTGACTGCATTATGTGATTTTCCTATAATTTTTGAAGAGGGTTCTTATTATGAGAACCATATTAAAAAAGTCATTTAACCCCTTATGTACAACAGTTAGTGCACACACAATTAGACATGATATCATAGATTATTATGAGAAACGTGTGATTGCACCGAACTCCGAATTCACTGCCTCCAAGTGTTGTATTGCTCTGACGTCTAATATATGGGATTGTAGAGCCCATTTGAATTATTCCAGTACTGTGGCGCTTTTTTTTTTTTTTTTTACTGTAGTTGGACTTACAAAACAAAATTATAGGTTTCAAATTGGTTGATGAACATACCGGTGAAAGCACTACTGAGAGGATTTTGGAGTATCTTATGGAATATGTACTCTTGGAGCGAACTCTCTCAATTACAGTTGATAATGCATCTGCGATTGCTAAGGGCATGAGATCTTTATAGGATCCCCTGAAGACATACAATGATGGCTTTCTTTTGCACCAGAGGTGTGCTTGTCATGTGATAAATTTGATAGTCCAAGCAGGTTTGAAATACTTGAAAGAGTATGTTGGCAAGATTCGAAAGGTGGTGTCTTGGAAAATGGTGTCCAACCAACGTATCAATGCCCTTAAAGTTCAATATGGTTCCTTAGGTTGTAAAATCATTGGATTTTAGATGCAGACATGCCAGTAAGATGGAACTCGACCTACATGATGTTGAATAGAGCATCCGAGTACAAGTATCATCATTCACAATATTTGATGAGCGCATAGATGCATGCTTCCTCTCATCCTCTAACAGTCTTGATTTTCTTTGATTGGGAGGTCGTTGAGAAGATTGTCAAATTCTTTGAAGTCTTCTATGAAGCTTCAAATGCTTTGTCCGAAAGTTATTACCCTATATCTCCTCTTGCCTTGCATCAACATCTAAATATGGTACATAATCTTTGTGAACATAAGGATGAGAAGCAAATTGGAGATGTAGTACAAGTGATGGGGAGTAAGTATTTAGACTATTGGGTTCCTCCTTATTTGTTAGATTCTTTGACTTTTATCTTGAATCATCGAGTAAATGTGACAATTTTTGAAGGAGTAATTGCCAAAAATTGAAATTGGATGGGAAATTAGATGATAGTAACATTGCCAATAATATTGAAGTCTCTTTGTTTGAAGTGTATATCAAGTAAAAGACCAAGTTAGGAAGTTTGAGGGTTCGGCCACCAACACCCAACGGAAAGAAGTATTGGCTTGAAATTTGTTGGGTAGCCTTGGATCATCATCAAGTTGGCATATGGCTATGCGTGATGATGGTTAGTACTTTGAGTTTAAGAACTATCTCCATACATTTTTTGAAGTGTGTGATTATATCGATAAAGAGTACTTGAACTTGTTACAATAGTCGAAAAGAGACAAGGACAAATAACGGATTCTTTCACAGTTGGCAAAAAATGTCTTTACCATTCCAATTTCCATTGTTTCATCAGAATCTACGTTCATCATGTCTGCGAAGATTCTGGAAGAAAGAAGGGCTAGGTTGACCCCTGAGATAGTAGATATGTTGACCTTGATTAAGGATTGAGAGCTCGAAGATGGAAGAATTAAAAGTTTAGGTCACTTGAAGATGATTTTTTCCTGATTACTCCTATGAAGAAGACAACCCTCCCATTCCTCTTGCATTTCTTTACTAAAGGTTAATTATTAATCATTATATATAATTTATTTATGCAACTTACTTACCATGAAAGAATTGAAAGTATAGGACGTATGATGAACATACTTTGGAGGTCTAACCTTCCTGGTCGTACTATTAGATTTGTGGTTAATCAGCTCGAGGATTCAAGAGAAAAGTAAACATAGGTTCTATTGAAGTGGAGGTTATGTCAAACCATGCAAAAGTGGTTGGTTACTTTTTACCTTGTCTGTCTCCATTCAATATTTGAAAATTTCTTCTGCAACGCCAATTTTATTTATTTAATTTTTTTTTTGGGAATGCCAAGTTTTATATATACAATATTAACAAATGTACAAAAGAAAGCAAAGCTACCGACTAGACAACATTTCATGTAAGTTGTCTTCTCAGTGGCCATACATGTATGTCTAGGCAAACTCCTTGCACATAATAGACTTTCTGTGAGGCTAGCCTCCGCTCGATAGCACCCTGCTGTAGTGGCCACTGGAGTGAAAGTGGACACCATTTTACATGAATCTTCATATTATCACTTCATGTCTCTTCAAGATTAACTTAATAATGTCACTGACACTATCTAGCTTGCCTTCCAGCTTGCTGGACATAGGCTACCAGTGTTGTACTCCAGCCACTTTCATAGGAACAAATTCCTCATTTGTGCAATGTATTCTTGAAGGGTAAAATCTCATAATGGTACCTAACCTGTACCGAATTGAAACATAGTGAAGTACATGCACAAGATCTCATGTTTAGGGGTAAGGTGGAGAGAACTTCCTGGAACTCGTGTTACCAAAAGAAGCTATTATCTCAAGCTGAGTGGGTTGCCTATGTTGCTATGCTCACCCTTTCCTAACCTGCACCGTGATGAAGAAGATCAAGGTATATGTCACAAGTGAAGGTGCTTAGTTACTTACATCCTGCTATGATCATGCAGTTCAAATAATAGCATTCAAATAGACAACCCTGTGATGATCCATGAAGTACAGTTTTCACATGGCAGCCCTCTGTTGAGTCTTTCTTTTAAGTTATTTATTTGAATTTCAGGTATTTAATCAGTTCCCTCACGGTGAATGGTGGTATGAGGCTTTTCTTTTCGTTATTTATTTAGTTTGAATTCTTTATTTAAATTTTAGTTTAATAAATACTTTAGGACTAAGGTTTTAAGATAATAGTTTACATTAATCTTGTTATGGTATTAGAGCTGAAATGACTTCATCACCCAGTAAAGAAGCAATGGCCTGTAAGACCCACAATTGCACAAGTCCGACCATATAAAATTGGGGTGTGAGCACAAAAGTGTTGATTGTGGAGTACACACCTACAATATAAATAGTAAGTCTCAACAGAGTTTGTCCAGTTGGACTTGAGGGGGTATTATCCCACATCGGACAAGAAGAAAAAATAATAACTATATATAAATAAATGTGATACCATAATCTAATATCTTAGGACTAATGTTATAAGAGAGTAGTTCACATTAATCTTATCAGAAGTTATGATTATTTTTAGTTTGGGATATTGGATCAAACCTTATAAAAAAGAATTGGCCTAAGAGAATTCCCGAGTGAGCCTCTCTGATCCGTCCATCCTTGCTCCAAGCAAGTAAAATATTTTTTTGGAATTAATCGACTTTGTTGACTACCTGTAGATATCGGTAGTTCTACCACTCTGGCTTTTCCGACGGCAGCCATGGGCCTGGGCAATCAAAAGTTCGGAATCGGAAGTGCCAATTTTTGATCCGTTCCAAAAAAATTTGAAAATAATTTATGGTTTCCGATTCCGTTCCGTATTGTTGTTTGGAATTCAAAATCGGAAATTTGGAATTTGGAATCAATGTTCGGAAATTCAGAATTTTTGAACAGTAATAAAAAAATAAAGTGCCTTGTCGAAAATTCGAAAATCAAAATTTGGTTCGAAAATCCAAACAGTAACAAAAAAATTAGACTTAGAAGTTAGCGGCCTGATCAGAATACAGAACCACAAGTTAAAGTTACAGTACATGACTTTCACAAACCCAACCATTTCTCTGCATCATCCCCTTTAGGAACACTTTTTTCTTGCAAAACAAAACTCCCATTGTTGAAGCCATTAATGCTCTCACACTGCACCAAAAGATAACACCCCAAAATTTCAGCACAAGAATCACAAAAAAGCAAGAATATTGAAACAACGATGCTTTTACTTACCACATTAGATGAAAACAGGGTTGAGGGCTCCAAGAAGTTGAGCTTGAATCATTGAAAGCAAAAAGAAAGAGTTCCCAAACTTGAATATCATACAACCAACCTGTCTAGTCTAGTCCAACATACATATCCTAACACACAAAAATATCAGTCTTAAAAACATCAGCAATACATAATATCTTAAGCATAACCACGCAACATATCAACACATCAACATTAACTTTATCTAATTCTAAAAATAGTCGACACATGTCTGGGTCGGGGTAGATCATTGTCGTTGTGAATGTGATCCCCTCAATCATGGCTTCCTCTTATGAACCTTTACCTAATTCTACGAAAGTAAACATACATACAAAATAATACGTATATAAGTTAGTACGTATACGATCTACATTTAGTATAGAGAAATAGATTAAAACAACATACCTGAGCTAATTAAGTAACTCTCTGGGTCCTTTGTCCCATTGCAATGAAAAAATATTTCTTCCTTATCTTTCACCCAATCCTGAGCACAAATTAAACCCTCAACGGTCTTGGGTGCCATTGAACTTTGGAATACAGTAAGTACCCCTCCGCCTGTGCTAAATGCAGCATCTAAAGACACAATTGTGATTGATATTGACAAAATATCTGATGTGAATTTTTGCTAGCGGAATGTAAACGTGGATTTGGGAATTTATTCACAACAACAACAACGTACCCAGTATATTTCAAACTAAGTTGGAGTTTGGGAGGTCAGATGTACGTGGCCTTACCCTTGTAATTATACAAAGAGGTCTTTTCCGTTGCGACCAAATATGCATTGCATCATTTGATATATTGAGTTCCACCAACTTCACTAAATAGAAGCACTGGAATTTAATAGAGCCATTTTGCTCTAGTCCATTATTAGCACAAAGCTAAAAGAATATACATCCGAACGTATCAAATCAAAACACGCAAACGCCTGCTAATAGAGCTAACATAAGAACTTCTGGTATGCTTGCCCAACTCACAAGCATCACAAATTAGTTTCTCTTTATTCACTACAACAAATAAGCGGGGATAAAATCGACTCAAAGTCAAGAACGAGGGATGACCTAATTGTCTATGGTGAAGCATCAAGTATTCCACAGTATTGTCTCCTCCAGGTCTCTCCATGATGGATGAAAGGACTGAATCTAATCCCTTCCGATCCATGTACCACAAGCCACGTCACGCCACGTCTTAGTCCCAAGTATGCATGCCCTCTTCTCCCGGAAGATCACCTGAGGAATATCAAACAATACAGCAATTCAATTGGTTAATAATGGCATTTATGGAGAGGAGGTTAACGGGAAAGGAAGGAGCATGCAAAACTTTGGACAAACCAATGTGTTGGTACAATGCATTGTACCCTTATCGACCACTGGCTGATCAATGCCATTAGCTATCTTGACACTCAACGGATTTGCTAGGGGAGTATAGGAACTGAAATCTCTAGCAGAACCAGTTATGTATCTAGAGGCTCCAAAATCAATGATCCAATGTAAAGAACTAGCAGTAGGAAAGGATGTCAGGGCCAGTGAGTCATGCATACTTGTGAAACCCGAGGCTAAAGTAACATTACCAGAAAAGTCGGATGAGGTAAGTGTATCAGTGCCCATCCTCACGCCTTTGAGTTTTCTTTGTAGTACGTCAAAGAATGATCGATCATCCTCAACGGTCACAATATTCTCCATAGTCTCCTCTTCATCAACATCCACCATCATGTTGGTGCGATAGCTTTCTCGACCACCACCTCTCCTACCTCCACGACCTCTACCTCTACCTCCAAATTCACCCCCTAGAATCTCTCTCAGGGGACAACCTCGGACAAAACTCCATCAAGTGTTCAACCGCTCCACACTGATAACAATTGAGAGTCTTTTAGCCACAACAAGGTGGTCTGGAAGCTGTGTTTAAATCCCGAGCTCTCCGGCCGGGCAAGCAAGCCTTTCCGAAAGGAGAGCAATAAGTCAGCGAAAATCAGACGCGCACACACGTGTAATAGTATACACACGCCTATTTTTCTTATGCCATATTTCCCCCTAAAGGGAAAATAGCTCGCAAGAGCTCTCACTCAAAGGTCCCTCCCTGAGCTTCAGTCACCCGTGAACTAGCTGTAACTAGAACCTTCGCGCCCGAAACTACACTCGGCCTAGAGTGTATCATCATCTCACTCTCTGCCTGAATCATAGTAGCAATAGCCTCATCCAGTGATAAAATCTTGGCCTGGGAAAATAAAACTAATCTCATCGAGTGAAAGATCGAATTTAGATCTTTCAAGAATTTCATAGTCCTTCATTTCTCAAAGCGTTGTCGCATTTCTTATTTGGAGTCACTACAGCTAGACAAAGGGTTATAATGATCCATCTCAACCCACAATCGCTTCAGGCAAATAGAATACTCCAGGCAAATAGAATACTCCTGAATAGACTTCTCCCCCTAGACTTCCGCATCGATATCAAGCCAAAGCTGAAATACCCTCATCTGTTTTTCAATTTCAAAAGACGTGGTCTTCAGACTAGCCCACATCTTACTCACCAAGCTAAGGTCATCCATAGTAGAAGTAATAGATGTAGTCATCGAGTTTAAAAACCAGACACATAACTGAGAATGAGTGACTTTCCACTCTGTAGTGGAAGTGATATCACTCCCCGACTCACACTCCCTCAGGTAGCCATCCAGCCTCCTCCCTACTAAGATGGTTTCAATCCTGCGAGACTAGCTAAGATATGTGGCCGATCCATCAAGTTTTAAATCAAATCGGTGGAATGTCAAGTTTGATCAAAGCAACAACAGGAACAACGGTGGAGGTTGAGGCATTCACTCCCTGTAAGAGCCCAACCACGGTTCTGAGTACCTCCGGATTTAGTTTCTCAAAAACCTTCAATCCTTGTTTAACCGTATTATAATCTGTGCCTGTCATCTCACACAAAATAGCTCCAATCACAGCAACAACATGACTTACACAGCATGATCCTCCACGCTCCGACATATTCACACAACAATCCATATACCAATCCACATGTCTCAACACCACACAATGCCTAATTGGACCTCCAAGTTTAGGCAAATACAATGAGCAATCCGAGACACGGATTTTATTTGATATACATCAAATAAAATCCAATCAAACAATTCACCATATTTGATAAAACACCAATATACATCAAATGGTACAAAATCAACCAAAAATGATTAGACAGATACAATGAGCAATCCGAGACACGGATTTTATTTTTGACCTCCAGCACGTGGTGGCAATGCGCGGGAGTGTTAACACCTGCAGGAAGCTCTCATCACAGCAAACTCAACTGTGGTGGTGGCCGGAGATTCTGATACTGAACATGCCTGAAAATGGCCAAAAACCGAAGCAAACTTCATTTTCCGACGGTGACTGTACGCTGTGGTAGGCGGCCGGATGCATGGTAGGCCGTGGATCTGAGAGAGGAAAGCATGGGTACGTTTTTTGGCCGGTCCTGATGGCAAAGGTGTGGCAGTGGCGCCAAAAATGGGGCGGGAGTGAATGTCGCGAAAATGGATGTAGGGTTTGAAATTTTTGCTATGATATCGAATTGTAAATGGAAAAAACTGTTTATTGAACAGACACCCTCAGGTTTAAATAAGTACAAATATTTGATAATTGCATTCTACTCCCCAATCTTTAATACCGATACCAACAGTTACATTGCCCTTCTCTTTTTGAGATCCTTGTCCACAAGGATCGCCCATCTCAGGAGATATACCACCACGGTCAAATACCTGCGAAAATATTAGAATTTTGCTACAAAGAAGAGAATAAACAACTAGCTTCATATTTTCCGCGAGATTTTAAGTGGAAAACGTAGTTGGATCACCAAATATGCTCTGATATTAATTGTTATAAACCGGTACGGTCGGAGAATTTGAGAAGTGAAAACAGGAGGAAAGAAAACAAAGGTGGTCGAAACAAGTGGATTCATAGAGAGGAGAAAGGGGAAAGAGAACTTTGAGAGGAAGCATGAAAAGGACATTTAGAAACGTGTTCTTTCATATATCATCAACTGAGAAGACAAAAAGGATAATTTACATATTTATAGACAAATCAACAAGCCTACAACTCATCTAACTTAACACTAACTATAACTACACACTACACACGTGTTAAGCTATGTGTCATCCTCCCCATTTGCCCAAAACTTTAGACTTGATCACGTTCTGTTGTCTCCATCTCCACCAGCTTGCCATCCCTCTTCTCTGTCTCCTTGTTTTTCCTTTTCTTTTCCAACTTTTTAGATAAGTTTGTTACATTGCCCCTCTCTTTTTGAGATCATTGTACACAAGGATCGCCCATCTCAGGATATACACCACCAGGGTCAAATACTTGCAAAAATATTAGAATTTTGCTGCAGAGAAGAGAATAAACAACCAGCATCATATTTTTCGCAAGATATTCGGTGGAAAACGTAGTTGGATCACCGAACATGCTCTGATAACAATTGTTATAAGCCGGTTCAGTCAGAGAATTTGAGTAGTGTAAACAGGGGGAAAGAAGACAGAGGCGGTCAAAACTAGAGGATTCATAGGAAAGAGAAAGAGGGGAAGTGAACTTCGAGAGGAAGCATGAAAAGGACATTTAGAAACATGTTGCTGATCTGATTTGCTCCTCCTAAAGCAAATCCAATCAAAGTGTATTCATCGAATTCTATTCTCCTTGTTCAACATTGTTGTGTTCAAGTGGATTTGGGTGTTTGGTACTTCCCATTTTTCTTGACCTTCGAGACAAGCTGATGGACATCATTTTGAGAGAAGTTGATAAAAATCATCCTAGAGATCATGAAAAATGATACTCTTGAGGAGAATACGAGTTATGATTTATATAAGATTCTATTGTGGTCCTCCTAATCATTCTCCTCTTCATCCCCATCGTCCATTCCATCAACGAGCTGATTCCTGCGGATAAGTCCCAGCTGCAGAGATGGTTATATTGCAATGTGAGGGTGATCGCCTCCTGGACTGTTGTGTTGGACCCGTTCGTCGCTATAACGGAGAGGAATGCCATCAATTGAGAAGACAACATGGATATACACATTTATTGCCAAATCAACAAGCCTACAACTCATCTAACTTAACACTATGTACATGTTAAGCTATGTGCCATCCTTCGCCTTTGCTCACAACTTTAGGCCTGGCCACGTTCTGCTATCTCCACCTCCATCAGCCAGCCAACCCTATTCTCTGTCTCCTTCTTTTTCCTTTTGTTTTCCAACTTTTCAGATAAGTTTGTTACATTGCCCCTCTCCTTTTGAGATCCTTGTCCACAAGGATCACCCAGGAGATATACCACCTGGGTCAAATACTTGCGAAAATATTAGAATTTCGCTGTAAAGAAGAGAATAAACATCTAGCATCATATTTTTCTTGAAACAAAGGTGGTCGAAACAAGTGGATTCACAGGGAGGAGAAAGCAGGAAAGAGAATTTCGAGAGGAAGCATGAAAAGGACATTTAGAAACATGTTCTTTCATATATCATCAATTGAGAAGACAAAAAGGATAATTTACATATTTATAGCCAAACCAACAAGCCTACAACTCATCTAACTAAACACTAACTATAAGTACACGACTAATGTAACAATCCAGTTGAAGGATTGCTAACTGGATGAGGAGTGTCTGTCGCAGACGCAGAACAGTGGATTTGTGGAAAAGGAAATTGAGGAAGAAGACCAAATTCATTGAAATTCATGCCTTTGTACATTCTGCGCAACTCTATTTATAAAGAAAAAAAACGTAACCTACGCATAACTCACGACTTTCAACCCACTTCTTCTTACACGATGCACGATTCTAACTGACAACGACTAATTCAAATCTACGACTAAATAAGTGAAATTGCGACTTCTTAACTGAAATAACAGACTGAAATGTAATGACAATTTCCTTCCTTCTTGCCTTTCTTCATTAGTCTTCAGCTTCAATGATCGGATCAACATGATTTTTCTTTTGTCTTTTACTTCTCTTCTTTGTCTGCCCCCAGTTTCTGTCCGTGGATTCCGTGAAGGTTGGGACAATACTCTCCCCATTTTCAAATCCTTGACCCCAAGGATAAAATGTAGGGTAGCGGCTCCTCATTATGTTGTAGTCCTCCCAAGTAGCCTAAGCCGGAGTGGATCCTGACCACTGAATTAGAGCATGTGTAATGGGACCTGTAATACTAGGAGAGGAGCAAATATCGAGCACCTTTAAGGGGTAGATGTTAAAGTTGCCATCATGAGAAATAGGGTGCAGATCTGTGGAGGCAGCTTCTCTCTGTTTCAGCTTGTCTTTCAGGAGAGACACAGGGACTACCGGATGAATTTTGGAGGAAGAAGGAAGGTCCAGTTTATAAGCGACCGAGCCAATTCTGGAAAGGATTTTGTAAGGACCAAAGTACCTTGGAGAAAGCTTCAAATTTTTGCGATAATGAACGTTGTGCTGACGGTAGGGGTGCAACTTTAGAAGCACCATATCTCCAATTTGGTAGTGACGTTCTACTCTGTGGCGGTCTGCATTTAACTTCTGAATTGAGCATCTTTCAGATTTTGGCATACTAGACTCTGGATTTCCTCCCTTTGTCTGAAAAATTCAGTGATAGTCTTACCTGTGGATTTAGGCAACATGGGTGTAGGTAGATGAGTAGGTTCGTAGCCATACAAAGCTTTGAAGGGACTAATGTTGATGCTGGAATGGTGGGAAGTGTTGTACCAAAATTCAGCAAGAGGAAGCCACCGGTGCCAAGAATGAGGCTTGTTAGAACACAAGCACCTGAGGTAATTTTCAAAGCACATGTTAACCCTTTCTGTATGAGCATCTGATTGAGGGTGATATGATGAGCTGGTGGCTAATTGAATCCCAGATTTATTCATAACCATGCCAGAAAGTGCTTGTAAAAATTGTGTCCCTGTCTGAAACAATTTGTGTTGGAAGTCCATGGAGTTTGAAGATCTGATCTATGAATATGTGTGCCACTGATTCAGCAGTTTAGGGGTGAGACAACCCCAAAAAGTGAGCATATTTGCTGAATCTATCCACTACAACAAGGATGACTGTCTTGCCGTCAGATTTGGATAGACTTTCAATGAAATCTAGGCTGATCTTGGTCCATGGTGAGGGTGCTAACTCCAGAGGTTGCAGGAGGCCAACATGAGCAGACCTGTCTTGTTTGCAAGTGACACAAACATCACAGTTTCCAATCCAAGACACAATATCACGTTTTATACCTGCCCAAGAGAAATACAACTTGATGCGGTTGAGAGTCACTTGTATGCCAGAGTGCCCCCCTAGTGGAGAATCATGTAAAGCTGTGATGATACGCTATTTTAAGATACTATCATTACCAATACACCCTCACGACTCAACATTCCTTGAACCATAGTATATTCCGGATAGGCAGTTTTGTTGACAGTTTTGGCCTGAAAGATTGGTCTGAGAGAAGAATATGAAGCATAGGTGTTAATTACCTCAGTGGTCCAGTCGGCCTGATAAATGGAGAGGTTGTTACAGGTGCCTGAGATATCAGAACTAAATCTTGAGAGAGCATCCGCTGCTTTATTGTCAGCACCTTTCCTGTATTGAACAGAGTAGTCCATGCCAAGTAACATTGAGGCCAATATGTGTTGTAGTAGGGTATGAAGCCTTTGTTCCAAGAGATGTTTAATAGATTGTTGGTCAGTTTTGATGATGAAAGACTGACCATGAAGGTAATTGGACCATTTTGTGACAGCTAACACAATAACTAATAATTCTTTCTCATAAGTGGATAAACAAAGTTACTTCATACCTAATGCTTGGCTGAAGTAGGCCAGAGGACGACCTTCTTGTCACAGAACTGCGCCTACACCCTTATCACTTGCATCAGTCTCCAGAGTGAAGGGCTGGTTGAAGTCTGGTAGAGCCAAAACTGACGCAATAGTCATTCTGAGTTTTAAAACTGCCCAGGCTTGCTCAGCATCAGGGTTCCAGTGGAAGGCATCCTTCTTGAGGAGATTTGTGAGAGGTTGACTTATGGAACCATAGTCTCGTATGAACTTCCTGTAATAGCTAGTTAATCCAAGAAAACCACGTAAGGACTTTAGGTTTGAGGGCCTTGGCCAATGTACCATAGCTGATATTTTCTCAGGATCTGTTGAAACTCCATGAAAGGAGATAACATGGCCAAGGTAACCTATGGTAGTCTGACCGAAAGAGCACTTGGAAAGCTTAGCATACAGCTGATGTTGATGCATCAGAGCAAGGACCTGTGGGAGATGATAGATATGGTCCTCCCAAGACTTACTGTAAATCAAGATGTCATCAAAGAAAACCAATACAATTTTTCGAAGGAAATATGAGAAAACTTGATTCATCAAACTTTGAAAAGTAGCAAGGACGTTGCACAGCCCAAAAGGCATCACAAGAAATTCAAACTGACCGTGGTGGGTGATGAAGCTATTCATGTATATGTCTTTTTCCACCATTCGTATTTGGAAGTAGCTAGAACGCAAGTCCAGCTTACTGAAGCATGCGGCACCGTGAAGTTCATCCAATAGTTCATCAATAAAATGAATGGGGAACTTACTTTTGATTGTTAATTTGTTGAGATGACAGTAATCCACATACATTCGCCATTCGCCATCGGCCATCCGTCATCCTTATTTTTGACCAAAAGAACCGGGGAGGCAAAGGGGCTATGACTGCTCCTTATTAAACCTGAAGTGAGGAGCTCCTGGACAATGTTTTCTATCTCAGCTTTGTGGTAGTGGGGTGTCCTGTAAGGGGCTTGTCTTTTGGTCATTGCGCCAGGTAATAAGTTGATGATGTGCTCCACTCCCCGAATAGGTGGTAAGGATGTAGGTTCTTGAAACACTTCAGAGTAAGTGGACAAGAGGTTAGCAAGTTGCTGTTTGAAGGCCTCTGGTTGTTCAGGTTGTGTGTCCAAAGAGGAAAGTTGGCACCCGTTGGAATCAAACAACATGGAAGTCTTTGATATAGCCTATGTGTCAAGACTGAAGAGTTCAGCCTATATGTTAGCATTGGCATCTGTTGGATCTAAGGAAAAAAAACTCAGCCAATCACAACAGTAAGGCCATTGTGAATCAGTTTGGACATGCAGTCAGCAGAGATAACTTGCAACTCAGTGGAATCTCTTACCGCTTGTACTTGGATTCTTTCATCATTCCTACTCAAGGTGATCTTCATGGAATTATAATCATATAAGACAGGTCCATGAATACGGAACCAATCACCACCTACAATGAGATCATAGCTATGGAGGGGAAAGGTGTGAGGGGAACAAGAGTACTCCATACCTTGCATAGTCCAAGAGAAGGTGGGATAATACAATCTGCTAATCTGTCTGCCTTCATCAGCCACGGCAACTTGCATAGGCTGGATTTCGGCTATTGGACATTTCATCCTTTTGCAATATTTCTCATCAACAAATCAATGGGAGCTCCCACCATCAAACAGAATGTGTAATGGTTCACCATTGTAGTAGCCTTTCACCGTATAAGTGTTAAGAGTAGATTGGCCACAGATAGCATGGATGGAAAGCTTACCATCAGACGAAGTATCTACATACTCAAGATGTTCTTCAGGCTGGTTTTGATCATAAGGAGTTGGACAAACTTCAGAGGATGGTTCCCCTATCATGGAGAAGACCTTTATTTTGCATTGATGGCCTGGGATGAATGGTGCACCACATTTAAAACAGAGGCGTTTATCGATGCGCTCTTTCATCTCAGCATCAGTTATAAGGCGGCGACGAGGCGGTGGTAAGGCCAGTGGTCGAGGTTTGTCTGGAAGAGTAGGTAGAGGTGCCGGCAGAGTGGCTTGGTGAGGCAGAGGATTGGATCTGTAAGGAACCACCATTTTGAGTTGGGAGACCAAGGCATTAACCGAGAGTTCTTGGTCACGAGCTATGGATATAGCCTCCATCAAAGTATGTGGGTGCTGAGTTTGGACAACAGATGACAATAAAGGTTTCAAACAGCCCACGAACTTCTCGCGGTAGAACATCTAATCTAAAGCAGGGTAATGAATCATAACTGAGGTGACCATAACATCAAACCTGTCCAAGACATCCTGCAAAGATTCTTCCTCTCGTTGTTTAAGACACGTGAAAGTTTCCAGCAGATGACCTTTGTTCTCAGTATCAAATCGAACCAATACGGCAGCAATGAAAACTTCCCACAAGGTTGGTTTAGAGTATACAAGACTTCGAAACCAGGTATCAGCAGATCCTTCTAGATGAACCCGTGCAAAGTCCATCTTTTCCGCCTGGGAAATTCCTGTGTAAACAACGAAGAAGGCATTGCACCATTCTATCCAAGAACGAGGATTAGAACCATTGAATTTTGGGAATTCCATAAAAGTGGATTTTGGCACGCCAGTGTCGATCAGAGTCATCACGATCCAAATCAGGATAAGTGGACTGGTGGCAATTTTCATGGACTAAAAATGCGTCTGGAGCTGGACGTACAGTAGATGTTCTCGATGAAAAGATGGATGGATCAGCCAGCATAGAGGCTAAGGAAGCTAAAGGAGCATGGTGACAGCCTTGAGCAGATAATTGGCAC
Source organism: Pinguicula moranensis (assembly GCA_028565015.1). Taxonomy (NCBI): domain Eukaryota; kingdom Viridiplantae; phylum Streptophyta; class Magnoliopsida; order Lamiales; family Lentibulariaceae; genus Pinguicula; species Pinguicula moranensis. The sequence continues at coordinate 22,439 of JAOWBN010212428.1, forward strand.
AAGAATTCCTGCTGTGTCAAAAGCAGTTTCTGGTGCAGGTCATCAAATTTCTTCTGAGTGGCAGCATCATGGAGAGAAAATTGGGTATTCATAACTTCAGTAAGTTTGTCCATCAAGGCTGGTGGAATCTCGCGGGTTTGATAACGCGGATTGAGGTTTGGGGAGCTTTCTGGGCGTTTTCCCTGAATAGCGTCGAAATACGGCTATTTATCAGGTAGAGTTGGGGCAGGACTAGATGGTGGTGGTGGTGGGTGTTTATCATGGGGTGTAGGGTTATTGTGAGGATGTAAGTTTCGTGTCATGGTGGGTTATGATGGGTAGATCGTAGGGCTCTGATACCACTTGTAACAATCCAGTTGAAGGATTGCTAACTGGATTAGGAGCGCCTGCGCAGACGCAGAACACGGGATTTGAGGAAAAGGAAATTGAGGAAGAAGACCAAATTCATTCAAATTCATGCCTTTGTACATTCTCTACGACTCTATTTATAAAGAAAAAAATGTAACCTACGCATAACTCACGACTTTTAAACCACTTCTTCTTACACGACGCACGATTCTAACTGACAATGGCTAATTCAAATCTATGACTAAATAAATGAAATTGCGACTTCTTAACTGAAATAACAGACTGAAATGTAACGACAATTTTCTTCCTTCTTGCCTTTCTTCATTACTCTTTGGCTTCAATGATCGGACCAGCATAATTTTTCTTTTGTCTTTTACTTCTCTTCTTTGTCTGTCCCCAGTTTTTGTCCATGGATTCCGTGAAGGTTGGGACAACTAAGCACGTGTTAAGCTACGTGCCATCCTCCCTTTTGTCCACACCTTAAGGCTTGGCCACGTTGTGCACTCTCCTATCTTCGCTCCTATTCGTCATCGCGACAGAGGGTCTTAACTTGCTTATCAAAAGTGCGGTTGAAAAAGGAAAGTTGAAGGGGATCTGATGCGATACAAAGAGCTATATCCATTCTTTATATGCAGATGACACCCTCTTTTTTGGGACAGGTGATTTGGATAATGTGATGACAATGAAGTATATCCTCAGACTCTATGAACTAATCTCCGGGCTTCGCATAAACATTCAAAAGAGCAGTCTGCTCTGTATAAATATGCCGGCCTTACAAGAAGTTCTTCTCGCCAACCACTTGGGTTGTGCAAGCATGACTGCCCAATTTAACTATCTAGGCATCAAAGTTGGTTGCAACCCGGCCTCCAGGAGCAGCTGGAGTCACTTGACAGAGGTAATGCGATCTAATACTTTACATTGGTCTAACAAATTTCTATCCTTTACAGGTAAAGTAATCTTAGTCAAGAGTGTGCTGAGCAGTATCCCGGTCTATTACTTCTCGATGTACAAAGCCCCAAAATTGGTTATCAAGGATATGATCCGGATATGCAGGGAGTTCCTATGGAGCTCTAGTTATTCGCAAAAGACCTCTATCGCATGGATTAGTTGGGACCAATTATGTCAACTTCGTGAAGCGGGCGGCCTTGGTTTTCTCCAACTGGAGGCCTTTAATACTGCTCTTTTACGTAAATGGGGTTGGAGGTTGCGTACTGAACAGAAAGGTCACTGGCTCAAAGTCTTACGGGCTAAGTACCTATCACATCTTTCTCCTTATGAAGACTGGTCTTCCTTTCCCGCAGCTCGCAAAGCTACTAAATGGTGTAAAGATCTAAACTCGAAAATTTCAGCTCAATGGTTTTCCTCAAGAATTGCACGAGTGGTGGAGGACGGACGACATACATGATTCTGGCGTGACAACTGGATGGGATCAGGCACTCAGGCTGATCGTTATCCTGCCATATTCCGTATTGTTACAAACAAAGACATCTCTATTTTCTCCATGTGGCCTCAACTAAACATGGAGAGACCTCAAAGCGGCAACTGAACTTAACTCCTGAGACAACATCATCTTGATATGCTTCATGAGCTAGAAACAAAAGTGATCAATGCTCTCTCTCCTACCCATCTCATTGATCACTGGCGATGGACAGGCGGACCAAACGGAAAGTACTCTCCCAGTAGTGCATACAAGATTATTCTACAAGATTCAAATGCTATCAGTATTCCCAATCTCGAAATTGCACGGGTATGGGGAAAACTATCCTCGAGAAAAGTGACTATGTTCTGTTGGAGGGCCTTGCATAAGCGGATTGCAACTTTTGACAACCTGTTCCTTTGTGGAATAGCATTAACTGATGCAGAGCGTCTATGTCCTCTCTGCAAAGATAGTACAGAAAGTGTACCTCATCTCTTCTGCTCTTGTCGTGAGACTTATGGAATTTGGGCTACAGTCTATGAGTGGCTAGAGATTCAAACTGTGGGCCAAACTCCCTCGGATTGCATCTACATTCCCATGTGGGTATGTGGCGTTCGGCTAAAGGAAAGGACTTATGGAAGTCCATATGGCATGCGACGATTTGGTCCATATGGAAAACAAGAAATGAGCTGGTTCATCGTCAAGGATCCTTCAGTTTACATAAATGTTTGGAGAACATACAAATCCAGTCATGGCATTGGCTCACAACCAACGATGCCCAACCGAAGAGCGTGACTCAAGCTGACTGGATGTGACCTCCTAAATTGTGTTTTGATGTGTTCTATCCACCTTGAGAATAAGTGTCATATGTACTAAAAGGAATGCTCTATCCGCAAGGAAGAGTCATGTCCTAACCTTGTAAATATATCAAAGTCCAAGCCCATCCAAGTCTTAAAAAAATAAAATAACAAATTTAAAACTGGGTCCTTAAAAATATAAAATGTAAAATAAATATATTTCAGATTCAACTATCCTTCATATTTAACAAGAATTATCTATAACCATTTATTCTAATTTTGTTAATGATAAATTTCATGGCAAAAATAGTCGTAAAGAGCAAAAATTATGTAGGTATTTTTGTTATTGAATTATATATATTGTCAATAAAGTTAACTACAAAGTATATTAAATATTTTTAATTTTTAATTTTTTTTATCATTAGTTGATATAGTAAAATCATTGTTTTTTTAATAATTATTAAGCTGATAAATTATTTTGCCATATCCTAATAAAATTTATTTACTCCACTCAAAAAAATTTGGCCTTTCTAAAAGTTTTTTTTTCCCCCTAAAATAAGATCCGGAATAATATACTATATAGTATATTGAACTACTTAGGGTGTGTTTGCAAGTTTCATGAAAAAAGAACTTTTGGCTTTTGGCAGTGGAAAAACATATTTGAAGTGTTTGCAATTTTGACTTTTGGCGATTGACTTCTGACTTTTGGCGGTGGAGAAGTAAAAAAAAGCCCAAAAGTCA
>JAOWBN010212439.1:0-13821 GCA_028565015.1 Pinguicula moranensis
ATCCACCTTCATTTACTGGCCTACATAAATGCTTCCACCTCTTCCAATGAAGCTTTTTCCTGCCATCAAGCTCTCCCAAAAAAAAATCAGCCATCAATTTTCGGATCTCATTCAATGTCCACTGGGGGAGCTTCAGTACAACCACGATATGCACGGGCATACTAAGCGCCCAACTTGGGTCATTAATTTCCCTCGCCATCCTTCTAGCTTTCTTCTGATTTTTTCCAATAAGGGGTCCAGGGCTTGCCTGCTGAGTCGGCTAGAGCATATTGGCGCACCAAAGTAGGTAATTGGAAAAGTGCCTTCCCTAAATCCTGTGAGTTGTTTAATCCTGCTCCTTGCCTCAGTAAAATGCTTGGACATGTATAATCCTGATTTGGCCTTGCATAGTGACTGGCCTGACCAAGTACAGTATTTGTCCATTACCCTCACCAGCCTTCTAAATGATATGTAGTCACCTCCTGCAAAAAAAAAAAGATATCATCAGCATAGGTTAGATGAGAGATCAATGTAGCACCCACTGGGTGATGATAATGAGCAATGTTCTTATTTGCAAACTCTTGGTTAAGAGTTTGTGACAGAACATCTTGTACCATAATGAAAAGGTAGGGGGACAGGGGATCCCCTGCCTCAAATCTTGTCTTGATTGGAAAAAACCCAATGCTACTTCATTAAGTTGCACTGAGAACCATTGTCCTCGGATTCATCTCGTAATCAATGTGGTCAGATTTGCACTAAAGCCCTTTGCTATTAGAACATCTTCCAAGAACTGCCAGCTGATTCTATCGAAGGCCTTGGACATATATTGTAGGATCGTGTGGCTTGATTTCAAACGTTTCGAAGATTTTCAACTTCGAACCAACCACAAAATCGAGACCAAAAACCGTATTTAATCATGTTCTAGAGATGAGGAATAGCCATACTTACCTCTTTGGCCGGAAATCGGAAGATTTCGTCGAAAACTTGATCGAACCTGAATGACAACCGATGGGAAAAATGACCACGGAAGTCCCAACGTAGGTAACTCTCTACCCGGAGCACTCCCTGGTGAAGAGATGGAGCTGCTAGACTCTTTCCAGCGAGAACACGGTGAGAAGAAAGTTTCGATCGGTCGTTCTCTGTCGTGATCCACTAACCGACCGAAAACATGAGATATATATCTCATTTCTTTCACTTGGGCTTTTCGACCCAAGTCCTCTTTAATTGATTTTGGGCTTCTGGGCCCTTAATCATTAAATTGATTTGGTCTCTCGATTGGGCTCACAGCCCACTTGAGAATAAAATAGTTTTGGGCTCGAATTTAATTCAGGCCCAATCGTAAAATAACTACTTGGATTTAATCTCATTAAACCCAATTAAATTGCAATTGAATTAGGTGGTCTCATCAAACCCAATTTATTTTCGTTCGTAAAATTTGCCAATTGTGTCTCACATAATTAATGATTTAATTCTTCAGTAATTCCAATGAGGTTATCGACTTTGGGAGACAACTTCCTGTGTAAAATGTTATAAGCTTTTCATCTTTAACAAGTATGCAACTCATATTCAATTAGAGATTCTAATAAGATAACTGTTGTGATCAATGCCGATTTAAATGAAATTAAGCTCAACTTTTGAAATTACATGACAATGACATTATAGGCTCAGTTTCAACTCAAGCAAATTAGGAATCAGAACCATTTTTACCATGCGCATGAATCAAAATTAAAACCTTCTGAATCTTCTAACTGCCCAACTGTCTATTTATGTATGTGTTAGCGTTACCCTATAATTCTTGAGAAATGAGACCAACAAATCCTCTGTTTTTCATCTAAGATTGAAGGAAATGAGGACCCATCCTTCTTCTTCTAGCAGCCAGGGAGTTGATTCTGTTGGTTAAATCCGCTATACTATTCCGTACTCGAATTTCAGACCAAGCGGTGGCTCTGAAACTCTTTACATGTGAATTAGGCTGGTCAAAACAACCCATCACAATCTTTTGACATACATTATCCTCCATTGATGTGAATCTCATTTAGGCAGGTGTAGCTCTTGCTTCTCACATGGACGTCGACAAAGGTATTTAAACAAGTTCCATCGAGTACCTCTCACGGATTAGTGCACAAAGGTATGTGTGCAAGTGTAAAAAATGAGAAGTAGTTCGTTCTAAAATGGTTTGAAGCATTGCTTTCCCTTCGTTATATCCTTTCTCAAGCAAAGAAATGTCATAATTGTTAGGGATTTGCCTAATATTAAATTCCTAGTATTTGACTTGAATTAATATTCCTTGTAAGAATTCTAATAGTATTAGAATTCATGCCAATAAATATGTGATCTCTTAACTATTAGGGTTGAGAAGAGAGGCATAAAAATGAGAGAGACTGGGTGAGAGAAAAATAGAGAGATGTGAGATTTGGGATGTGGCTCTTTGTATTTGCGGGACTTGAGAGGTTTTCTCAGTATCATCTAATTATTCCCCGTGTCTCTATTGTATCATGAGAATGTTGTTTCTTAGTGGATTGATTCTCATCTTCTCCCATGGATGTAGGCTTAGGCCGAACCACGTAAACCTTGTGTTATTTCCTTGTTTTGTTATTTCTACTTTCAAAAAGTCTGAAATATTCCCAAATTGGTCGCAACGGAAACAACCTCTTTGTATAATTACAAGGGTAGGTCTGCGTATATTTGGCATCCCAGACTCCAACTTGGTTAGGAATATATTGGTGTAGTATTGTTGTTGACTAAAGAAGAAGGCCACACCAATTCTTGCTACCTAAATACAAAATTTCAAAATGATAAGCAAATAAGACTACTTTAACTAAGTTACTGTATAAAGCTATCCAACAATTACAATATGAAATCTGGACATTCAAACTTTACATAAGAGTACCTAACAATACATGCCATTTGGTTGTACGGAACGCTATTGGATCCGCGCATACCAATTGTTGTAGCTCCTATACCATATTGGTTGCACATGCAACATCAAGGATCCGACTTTATTTGATCTGGGTACATCAATTATTGAAGCTCCTATACCATGCCATATTAAGGACCATGCTCCTTTGTGCCTCATTCCAACCCCTCATCTCTCAAGTTGAACCCTAAACCTTAAACCAATATCAACAAATAAGTGACATACAATAATACACATCTTAAAACATATTGTATACTGTAAAATAGCTTCTAATCTCTAAATCTAAATCAACTAACCAAATATGATTAGTTGTACCTGTGCCTCCCGATGCGCACATACGTGGTGCACTTTTAGGTGTACCACATATGTGCGCATCAAATTTTTGGCACCGTTACCGGAGATTGTTAGTATGATAAGATCAATACTACGTGAGTTTAGCTAGATTGGACTTTATGTCAACCTAGAGACATTAAAAAAGGGCTTCTTTGGGAGGCAACCCAAGTCTTTTTGTCCAATCAGGGATGTATCTCCCTACTCTTTATTATCCATTGATGTGCAACCATCGTGAACTTTAAGTTTGGGAAGGAGTTGATACATACTTGCTTGGTAGTTTTTTTTTACTTAATAATTTTTTTTCATTGGTTTTCATTAGTTTTTTTTTTTACTTTCTTTTGGTCCAACCAGGGATGTGTCCTCGTATTCCCTAATATCCTTTGATGAGCTTAAATTCTTAACTATCACGAACTTTAAGTTTGGGGAGGAGGTAACACGTATTTGATTGGTAGTTGTAGAATCTTACTTAGGAGTGTTTTTTTATTAGTTGTTTTTACTTAGTTTTTTTCTTTCTTTCTATGAGCTGTTTTTACTTGTTCTACTAATCTGGGATGTGCCTCTGTACTCTCTAATATCCATTGATCTGCCTAATTTCTTAACTTTCATGAACTTTAAGTTTTGGGAGAAGGTGGTACATACTTGATTGGTAGTCGTAGAATTTTACTTTTGTAGTTTTAATTAGTTTTTTACTTGTTCTTGGCAGAAACCCGAGGCTCCCAACTCTAAGAAACACCACTTCCCCACCTCTTCACGCTGGCATGCCTATTTCTTTGTAAGAGGATGGGGACGGGACCTCAGACTTGGAACATTTAACAAGACACAATTGACTTCAGGGGAGTACTGTTTTTAATTGATTATCTATTTTTCTCCGCTGGGGCAGTATCTGCTAAGTTTGGGGAGGGGTGCACCATACTTCCATGTTGTCGCTTCATGTTTGTCATTTCATGCTTTGTTGTGTGGTTATGTGTATATTGTCATCATATGGTTATCTGAAGATTAATATGTTATCCATACATTAGCTCATGAAATACTTGAGAATTGTTGTTGATGAGAATGACAATTGAGCATTGTGGGGACCATATGGAAGTGAATTGATCTAGATGAAGTTTTTGATTGACTATGAATACTGAAAAACTCTTCAACTAGAAGTAGCCCCTCTGAGCGTAAACCAAGAACATGACAAGTTATGGATAGGAAAAAGAAAAAAAAAAGAAAAAAAAGAATAAAAACCAGAAATTCGGAAAGTCTTTTCTTTATTTTGATGAATAGCTAGGCATTTGTTTATGTACATTCAAAGATCAAGTTAGCTATTTCAAAGAAAAGCCAAAAAAGAGCATAGTGATATATATATAAATGCTCTAAAATTGTTGTATGTATATTAATTCTCTCGAGTCTAAATGTATGATCTTGATGAGAGCTCATGTATTGGCTTTAAAAATAATGTCTATCTTAATCACTGACTACTTTGGTATGGCAAAAAACGAGGGTAGTGAAAAAGGTTGAAAAGTTTAGTAGGATGAATTTTCAATCCTAATACTTAAGAAAGAGATGTTCACCATATAAGGATGACCCATATGTTACTTTGTCAATTTCTTGGATATGAGCAGTTTCGTGCATGGAGTGACCATGTGTGATGATGCATTATTTCTTGGTCTTTATATGTGGCTGCGAATGTGTGTTTAAAAGTATTACCATGGGGGGCTTTGCATTAAGAATCTTGATGAACTTTAATGTTTTGCTTGAGGACAAGCAAAGATTTAAGTTTGGGGATGTTGATTGAGTCAATTTATACCTATTTTATGTAGACTATTTTGGTTTAATTTGGCTCAATATTGATAGGGGGACACACTTTTATTGCCCATTTCTCTTCCTTTCGTAATTTCAGGTCACTAAATGCCCTTTGGGAGAGAAGGAAGGAAAAAGACCCTAAAAGCCCTATAAAATACAAGATTTTTATTGCAAGGTTGTGGCCCCAGTTATTCAAGTCGCAGCACCAATTTGGACGCCACATATCTATTTTTTCGGGAAACTAAGAGAAAAGTGTGGAATGATCATAATGCCCTTACTCACATGCGGGAAAATATTTTTTTCAAAGCTTCCAAAGGAAGCTAACTAAAGTCAAAGCTTCCCGAAGACGCTATCTCTCACAAGCTTCTCGAGGAAGCTAACTCTCAGACATATCTCATGAGAGATAAGCAACACAACTCATTTTGGAGGGATCCCATTATGGAGGTTTCGGATTCTTGAGGGGTTGGAACTCTGGGAACATTTCCAACACCTCAAGAAAAGCATCTAAAGTCAAAGTTCTTGATGTGAACATACGTGGTGCACTTTTGGGTGTAAGTGTGCATGTTGCAAAAGTAATACAATGATGAGAAGAATATCAATCCACAGGGATTGTGATGATAATCACCAACGTTCAATATGTTTTATTCAATTTGGACTAAACAACAAAGGGGTCAAGTACTAACCTACAAACTGAAAATACGAAAAAGAAGAAAATAAAGAAAACTAAAAATAGGGTACACATGCGTATGATACTTGGATAGAGAATTTAGGCCCAGTGACTTCACCATCTAGTGAATTTAGAAGGTTTCATTTTACGTTTACTCTTCGGATTTGTTGTGTTGTTATCTACCGAATTTTCCTCTCTTAGATACTTGTCTCTCTCGAACTGTAAGCAACCCTCTACGATATGTAAGCATGTTTCTCTCGAAGTCACACTTGAATACACAGAAGGCTTTGAGTTTAGAAAATTCACACACGATAGCAATAACCCCATAACTACTCTCGTGCTTACGGCAATTATCGTTGGTTTTACCATTCCTAACATGGTTTGTGCCTCTAGACCTCCCACCATACTTAGTGAACGTGCAAGTGTTGATCAGACAAATGCAAGTTAGGAAAAAACACAATAAACCAAATAGCCACAACAACATTTCCAAAGATCTAAACATTAGAAATCCACTACTAAATTAACAAGGCATTGCTCTCATCGACAATAGTTGTAGCCCATTGTTTGAGACATTTAAAGTCCTCAACTACATTCAAAAGTGGCTACATCAATGCCCTAAAATAGTTTCATGACATACACAAAAGATAAATGAAAATTAATTTCATAAAGGCAAGAAACCTCCTTGGATTATGATGAGGGTGTGCAGTATCCTGTCACCCCAATACTCCTTCTTCATCCCCATGTATCCTCTCCAAGTGCTGCTGCCTTGTTGTGCCTCGGATCTTGGAAGGATTCTGCCCCATAATGGTTTGATGGGAAGCATTGGTACGTGATTCCATGGGGAGACATCTCGGAATCGTTCTCTTTTAGAGATATAGAAAGAATTAATCCACGATTCTAGGGAAAACATTCCCAGTGTTCTAACCCCTCAAGAATCCGAAACCTCCATAATGGGATCCTCTAGAATGAGTTCTATGTTGCTATCTCTCATGAGATATGTCTGAGAGTTAGCTTCCTCGAGAAGCTTGTGAGAAATAGTGTCTTCGGGAAGCTTTGACTTTAGCTAGCTTCATTCGGAAGCTTTGAACAAGATATTTTCCCACATGTGAGTATGGGCATAATGGTCATTTCACACTTTGCTCTTAGTTTCCCGCCAAAATAGATATGTGGTGTCCAAATTGGGGATGCGACTTGAATATTTGGGGCCACAACCTTGCAATCAAAATCTTGTATTTTATGGGGCTTTTAGGGTCTTTTTCCTTTCTTTTCTCCCAAAGGGCATTTAGTGACCTGAAATTAAAAAGGAAGAGAAATGGGCAATAAAAGTGTGTCCCCTTATTAATATTGAGCCAAATTAGACCAAAATAGTCTACATATAATAGGTATAAATTGGACTCATCACCTCCTTAATAATTGCCTTTCGTGAACAAAAAAGTCAATTCCCGATGTTGTCAAGTCTGGATTTTCACCAGCCATGTGGACAATTACTGGCACACTCGAATTTCATATAACTAAGAGAATAATACTCAGCATGACCATGGAAATGGGCGCTTGATGCTAGTTTCGAAGAAAGATTTTGGCATGCTTATGTTGTTATTGATTGGGCGCAAACTATTTTTTTTTTGTTATACCAAAATTCACTACGAAGAAACAAAAGTTTATGTACAAAAGTGAAGAAGAAATAAAAAATACAAAATGAAATCACAGAAGGAGAGGATCACATCCTTGGAGCTCATTCATCATGTATAGCTAATAAATATAGGTAGAAGATAACTTCTTATCTGTACAAGGAGTGATCCCTAAAATATAGGATCACATCCTTATCAAAGAGTCATCTTCCCCCATTATCCCACGTATTGTATAACTTCTATTGTATTCATAAATCTTATTGAAGAAACTGCAGAATATTTCGATTGTAGTCTAATATGGTATCAGAGCATTGGTGATCAATCGATCCCTTATTCATCATCTACAAAATTACTTACCTGCTACCATAACAATGTTGGATGATGGCAACCAATCTGATCGTGTCGATATAGGCAATCAAACATTCCAAGCCACTACAGGAGGAGCACAAACCTCTGCAACAGACCCTAGGCTACACCAATCCCTGGACAACTTCTCAGAGCAATTCACAAACCTGCTCAAAAAAATGCAACCTTTAGAGAACAGCCAACCCATGGAGATTGATTTGAAACTCAAAGAGTAGAATTACTCCCTGTCGTCTCGGTTGATGAAGGTGGCCATTGGAGTCCGTGGGTGCCTTAGCCACATCACAAGTACTCCCTCTCCCCCCGCAGCCACAGATTCGACATTTCCATATTGGGAGCAAGCAGACTTAACGGTTATGGATATTTCACAACATGGACCAGGCTCAAGAATTACTTCGCCAAATACCCCACAACGCATGAACTCTGGAGTGGCATCGCAACCACATATGTCAGTGATGGAGCCACACTCTAGCTCTATGATCTCACGGTTCGTGCCAGCCATCAAAAACTAGGAGATAGAACGTTAGAGCAATCATTTTTTTGCAAGCATATTGCAAAACAATCTGGGGTGAAATAGAAAGAAGACAACCTAATCCGATGATAAGTGCTCCAGACATTGCAACCTTCAATAAACTTTGCTAGGAGACTCGTTTATTTCAGTTTCTCTCTTACATCAATGATAAATTCGATGTTGTGCGCTGGGATTTACTAAAGGCATCAGCTTTGCTCTCAGTAGAGACGGTCTATGCGACTGTTCATCGTGAGGCCGCTTGGATTGGCATCTTCACAGTCCCAAAAAATGATGTATCATTGGACCCAGGAAGTTGCTTAGTAACATGAGGAAAAATCGGCCATACTCTCGAAACATCGAAGTCAACAAGGCATCGTTGTGGTGCATTGATTGCAAAAATTCTGGCCATATGCTAGCGAGATGATTCGAACACATTGGGTACCCCGAGTGATGGCAAGGCGTGAAGAAACAGTGGACAAAACCCAACGCCCCCAGTGCTGCAACTTGTGCAGTGGGAACACAGAGGTCACCGGTACCAACGACGGCAGTGACGGATCGGGGATAGGGTCAGAGTAATTGCTATCAATGAAATTGGCGGGGCTTGCTTGGAGAACTAGCGTGAAACATTTGGGGGTAAACCCTTGCTGACCAAGCCCCTATCCTCGAGTATTTTTCATTCTGGTCCTCTATGTTTTGTATATGTGCCATATGAGAAACCCAACACTCGTTTTCAGCCCCCGGACCCTACTGTTATTACTGTATGGTCCCGTAATTCTAGCGTTATTTCCCATTTACCCTAAAAACTCAATTTTGTTGCCGCAAATCGACCCTTGGACACACAGAAAATTGCAAAAGTGTTCAAAATTTCTGAAAAATCTAGTTCCGAGCCCACTATTATGAACCCACAATTTTTAAGACCCGACTATTTTGGTGATCACGAGGCTATAGCCTATGTTGCTACAAGTTCGAAGAATTCTAAACCTTGGATCTTTGATTGTGGGGCGACAGACACCATGATCAATGATCGTTGGGATATTTGTACTCCGTCAACTCCCAAATGATCGTGCATTCAAACAACTAATGAAGACCTTGCTCATGTTACGGGTGTCAGAGTCATTGAATTGTCCAATACTCTAAAATTGCCTAACTGCTTATATGTTTCTTTACTATACTGCAAATTACTATCTATTAGTCATGTGACCAAGGAACTAAACTGCTCTACCCTAATGTATCAAAGTTTTTTGCCTATTACAGGATATCATGACAAGATCAATCATTGGGCGTGGTGGTTTGTACTATGTCGATGAGGTGGCCCAACAAGGAAACTGTATGCTGGCTCACAGGACGGTCGATTGACAGGCATGGTTGCAGCATAGACGAATAGGGCATCCATCCACCGGTTATCTTAAACTTTTATTTTCGAAGTTTTTTTAGGCATAATACATTACCCCATTGTGATACATGTGTTCTGGACAAAAGCCACAAACCTTCTTATTCTGTGTTAAACACTCATTCATCTAGTGTTTTTTCATTGATTCATTCTGATGTGTGGGGTTCTGCCCCTGTTTCTCGTGCAAGTGGTTTTTGTTATTTTGTTCTAGTCATTGATTATTGAACTCGTATGATTTGGGTTTATTTCCTAAAACACAAATATGTCCCTCAAAAGTTCATTGCCTTTTTATACTATGGTCCTAACTCAGTTCAAGTGTCAAATTCAAATTCATAGGTCCGATAATGGGGGGAGGGAGGGGTATGTCAACCAAACCATGAAATAGTTTTTCAAGATAAGGGTCTAAGCCATCAGACTACTTGTGCTCATACCCTTCAACAAAACGGGGTCGCTGAATGAAAAAATTGCATCTTGCTTGAGATGTCTCGAGCTCTATTGCTTGAATTCAAAGACCCACAATCTTTTCTGGCCGGATGTTGTGGCTACGGCGGTTTATCTTATAAATTGCCTTCCTACCAAAATCCTCAACCTGAAAACCCTCCTTCAAACTGCTACAAAACTACTCCCAATACCCGAGATCTTGACCCTTCAACCTTGTGTTTTCGGGTGCTCAGTCTTTGTTCACATTCCGAAGGTTGATTGAACCAAATTTGACCCATGTGTACTCAAGTGTGTCTTTATTGTATATGGTGCCCAAAAAAGGCTATACATGCTTTACCCTCAATCGTGTACATGTTCATTTCCATGGATTGTGACTACCTTGAGATTGAGTATTATTGTATACAACCCATCGGTCAAGGGGGAAAGAAATCTGATCCGTTGAGTTGGTTAGTATCACTACCCATCATATCCATGTCATCCCAATACACTAGGTGTGTCAGAACTTGTTGTGCACGTTGATGTCCAAAAAGATCCAGATGATTGAACCACCAGGTTGCCCCCTATTGACATAGAGCCGACCACTACTTTAGAGCACAAAGTCAGCCTATACTCGCCTATCGAGCCTGATATCCCTGAGGTTAGTATGTCTGACTCGATGTCATCGTCCCCTGACATTGCTATCGATGCAGTTTCTTCTGACAGGAAAGTTGAGATCTCGGATACTATACAGATAAGGTTAGAGTTACTACCCAGAAGCACTCGCAGAGTTTCCACCAGAAAATATGAACCTGAACATGTGTTGCGATAATCGAGGTACCCCGTGAGTAATCTGGTCAGGGGGGAGCTTAGGCGTAACTTTCTTGGTTGCCTTATATTTAGAAAAACTACGGAGCACAGTTCAGGAGGCCCTACAGCAACCGGAGTGATGACTGACTATGGAAGTATAAATGAGTGCTTTAGCAAATAATCGTACGTGGGATGTATGTCAATTGCCTACAGGCCAAGCGACTTGTCGGCTGTCAGTGGGTATTTGCAATTAAACGAAAAGCTGATGGATCTATCAGAGCGATACAAGGCCCATATGGGATTAACTACTCTGAGACTTTCTCCCCTGTTGCAAAGATTGATACCATTCGAGTATTATTTTCTGTTGCTGCTAATCTGGATTGGCTCCTACATCAATTTGATGTAAAAAATGCATTTCTTCATGGAAGCACCACCAAGATTCTTGAACGGGTTTGAGGAAAATCATGTATACAGGTTACAAAAGCCCCTATACGAATTGTAGCAATCACCACGAGTGTGGTTTGGCAGATTTCCTCTTGTTGTGTGAAGGTATGGGTATAAACATAACAATTCAGACCATACTCTGTTTATTAAAAGAAAGGAAGATCTCATCACTTGCTTAATTATCTATGCTGATAATATGGTAATCACAGGCAATGATCATGAGGTAATCTCATGTTTGAGAAAAAAACTATTTAGCGAGTTCGAGATGAAAGATTTAGGAGAATTAAAATACTTCTTGGGAATCGAGGTCCAAAGAACAGCTAAAGGGATATTTGTGTCTCAACGAAAGTATATACTAGATCTCCTTACTGAGACTGGACTTCTGGATTGTAAGCCAGTAGATACTCCTGCCATTGTAAACTAGAAGTTGCGGATAATTGAAGGAATAGAGTTAGCAGACCAGGCCAGATACCAGCACCTGGTAGGCAAGCTCATTTACTTGGCACACACTTGACCAGATATAGTATATGAAATCGGAGTAATTAGTTAATTTATGCACAGATCACAGATAGACCACGTGGAGGCCACTCTCAGAATTGTTCGATATCTTAAGGGAACATTCGGTAGGGGAATTCAATTCAGGCGAAATGTAAATATTGAGGGCTACATAGATGCTGACTCGGCAGGTAACCCAGTAGACCGGAGATTCATTGTAGGATACTTTATGTTGGTTGGAGGAAGTCTGAAAACCTGGAAAAGTAAAAAAACAAAAGGTGGTAGTACTGTCAAGTGCAGAAGCAGAGTTAAGAGGAGTAGTACGAGAATTGACTGAGATCTTATGGTTGAGGAAACTGTTGTCTAAAATAGGGAAAACCATAAACAAAGTATGTCCTTTAAGGTGTCATAGTCGAACTACTATCAACATTTCTGAAAACCCAGTCCAGCATGATTGAACCAAGTATGTTGAGGTGGATTGCCACTTTATCAAAGAAAAACTTGAAGAAGTGACCATCAGCCTTTCGTTTGTGAGATCAGAAGAACAACTAGGTGACATCCTGATGAAGGCAGTTATCAAACCGACGTTTAGGAGTGCTTTGAACAAGCTAGAAATTGAAGACCCTTCAATTCAACTTGAGGGAGAGTGTTAGATAATAAATAGAGGGAGAAGATCACTTCTTATCTGTACAAGGAATGATCCCTAAAATACAGGTTCACATCCTTATCAAAGAGTGATCTTCTCCCATTATTCCAAATACTCTATAACTCTTGTATCTGTAAAAAGATGTACCATGAACCATAAATCATATCGAATAAACTACTGAATCTTTCGATTACAGTCTAATACAAATTATTCGTGGGGGTCATGATCGTCGGGCACCACAAATTTGAGGATTCTTGTCCCGTCATTGATAGGTTCATGGGTGGGGGTCGCCGTGCATGGATCCCATGGATTAGTTGGGACAAAATAGTTCTGGATACCATGATATCAAAAAAAACTTTCATATATCTATTTTGATATGAAATGTACCCTAACCCCACACCCCCATCACCCGCCAACACACTATCATGAATCTTGATTTCAGAATGTTAGGTACAATTTAGAGTTATGTCTCACTAAATCAAAGTCAAAACAACTTCTTGTAAATCTCTTTACAAATTACCCGTTATTACAATTTACACACACAAACAAGTATGCTATATAAAAGACCTTGCAAGTGCTGAAGTATCTCCAAAAGGAGATAAATATAAATGCAATTTTTTCCAATTTGTAAGAAAGTAGACCTAGAAAAATCATTTTTTTTGTTAGGCCAAAATTCATTAATAATAATATAAAAATATGTACTGTTGTAATCTAAAGAATCTGCGAGAGAAAAGAGAATATTAGAACCCTTGACAAAAGTCTGTTTTAATATTTCCATTCTCTTATATATATAGAGGTTTAGGACCGAGAGTTACAAAAGACATAAATCCTGAAACGGTCACAATCAATACACATTTATATATATTTATGTGTATTTATAACACTCCCCCTTTCTTGACCGAATTTCAAGGATACATACTTTTGTAATATCCTTGAGTAGGGATCTTTTATGGTCCTCTCATTGAATTCGTATGGATTCAAGAGTATGCCAAAATTGCCTCGTTAAAAGCTTGCTTAGAAAAAATCCCGTGGGAAAAAATCCTAAGCAAATGAAAAAAAGTACAAATGCACATTGTTTCTCCCCCTCAAAAGTATGTGTCAGACATTTTTGAGACGTCTCATACCAATATCATATACAATTTGTTTAAATACAGTTCTAGGTAACGACTTCGTAAATATATCGGCCAAATTTTCACTTGATCTGATCTGTTTGATGTCGATTTCTCCATTTGTCTGCAATTCGTGTGTGTAGAAGAATTTAGGGGATGTATGCTTTGTTCTGTGACTTTTGATGTATCCTTCTCTGAGCTGATTGATACAAGCAGCATTGTCTTCATATAATATTGTCAGTGTGTATGATATATTGGATAGATCACATGTTGTGCGGATATGTTGAATGATTGTCCTCAACCAAACACATTCTCTACTCGCTT
>JAOWBN010212450.1:0-13820 GCA_028565015.1 Pinguicula moranensis
TTAGATGCATTATCAAAAGAAATACTATATACTTTTTTACTTAAATTATATTCTTCTAAAATTAACACAAGCATAGAGGTTAGGTTTTGTGCAGTGTGTGAATCATCAAACAAACGAAATGCTCGTAAATCACACACTAGCGATGTAGGAAAAAAATTTAGTAAAAGAAAAGGCAAGTTGTGTCAGTTTTTTTCACCTGTAGGCGGTAGATCATAAAGTTTTCATATGTGGTAATATATGGTCAGATCGTGGCAAAACACATAGTATTACTTGTCACTGGATAGATAATGAGTGGAACATACAAAAAAGAGTAGTTGTAAATATGTATGCACATAAGTTTCTAAATTTAAACTTTCTGCAAAACTAAATAGAAGATATTCTGAATAAACTCTACTAGACCTTCTCTATTTCTAGTTGAATTATAACGAAATAATTGAGTGCTAGAAGACGTACCTTCGGATCCGGTTCCAGGACCTATCAACTTACATTTGCGATAAAGCCCCAAGAACAAGACAATTGAGTTTGTGTAACATCAAGATCAACATCTTGTCGGTGTTTCGTTAATACATGCCTCGAAAATGAGCCATAACTCCACCTATAATATAAAGAAATATAAATTTAAAAAAATTAGTATTTAAAAAAAAGATCTAAAAAAATAAATTAAATAAAATTTTACTTAAGAAACGTACCTTTTTTGTATTGAAAGGCTTTCTAACATTATCAGCACTTCATCAAAAAATAATCGGGTCCCCTCTCTGGATTTTGAAGTTTATCAAAAAAAAATCCGTAAAAATTTGGGAGATACTCACGTTTTGAGGAGGAGCTTGTTGTTGCTCATGAGTTTATGGAGCCATCAGAGGTGGAGGATGAGTTTGAGGATAGGTTGGTGGTCGTGCACGCCTATTACGAGTCATTGTAGATGATGATGTTACCACTTCCTCCACCACCAAACCCGGTGGTTTGCTCGAAACAATCAAATCAAAATCCATCTCGAACAAATTATTAAAATCAATATTAGCATCGAAATCATGTGGAGAAGTAATAATTCTCTTCGACATTAGTGAAGTATAAAACGAATAGAATACGAAAAATGCAAAAAAAAATGAACCGAAAACAAATTGCGAGAAAGAATGCTTGTAAGATTAGAGAATAAGAATAGAGAGATAACAAAGTTCCGTGTGTAAAACAAAAAAGAACTTGAACATGTCTATTTATAGTCGTAGAATCCTATTTAAATTTATTTTATTTTTTTCAAATTTTTGGCCGTTATGCAAGGCGGGCCACGTTTAGGGTTTAGGCAGGCCCTAAACGTGCCGCCTGCCTGGCATTTTCAAAAAAATTTAAAAAAGCTATTATTTTTTATTATTTCAAATGCAATTTTGGCGCTATGGGCCTGACGGGCCCATGGGCCACATGGTGCCTTCCGGGTTATTTTATTTTTTTTAAAAATATTTTTTTTAAAAATTTTTTTTTTAAAATTTGTTTGTTCAAACAATTTTCAAATATTGTTTCGTTTTTTAATTTTTTGCTTTTTAAAAATATTTTTTTATTTATTTTTATTTTTTCATGCCCGACCCGCGAGCATGACCTGGAAGGCCGGCCCGGCGGGTGTTTTTTTTAATTTATTATTTTTATTTTTAAAATTTGACGGGCATGCCGGGCATCTCGCCACCTGACCCGCAGAACCCAAATTTTATTCCGACTCATTGTGCCACTGCGACCTAGGCACGTCCCGTTAAACTTACGGGCTTTTGGCCCACCGGGTTGCGGCCCGACATGCTTTTCCCAGGCCGGGTCCCGACCACGGGCCATTTTGCCCATGTCTACTTGCAATAGAGTGTAGCAAAAGAATTCAGGTTGGTTATAACCCTTATACCAATCGGATCATATTATTGAGTATAAATTGAGTAATACTTTTAATTTCTAATTATCGAGTATATATATATATATATATTTAAAATAGCATAATAATTATTTAATGAATATATATTCTATTATAATTTGATATTCATATAAAATAAATAATAACTTTTTTCTGGGTTAGGCCAAAATTTCATTAATGAAAAATAAAAGAGTACAAAATATATAAAAATCTATTTACAATAAAACAGTCTACGCCCTAGAAGAGATATCTTTATCCTTCATGAACAATCTTACTCTTTCAATCGTTGCCGTAGGCAGTTGTTTGTTCATAGCTTGCTAGGCGTCTTCATTGTCAACTTATCAGAAACCAGTGTGGTATCTGGTACACAACTCTACACTAGCCAACTCATCATCATATCAACTTTTATATTCAGTTTACTCCAACGTCTTGACTATCACCTTATAAATTCCAAATTGTTGTTTGTGGATTAGTACATAGCTCATTTGGATGTAAACTATGCTTTATCTGCAGCAAGGCAGAAAGAGTGGAGAATATCCTTTCAGGAGTTAAGATCATCTCTGTCTCAGGCAGATAGTGCCTCGGCCAGCCTTGGATTTGATCTTTAATCAGCAAACTGAAGGTATATCAGTGGTTGTATCATCTAGTCTGATAGGGAGTATGGAAAATTTGCCACAGTTTGTATGGTTTTCAGCCGTAACCATCTTTGGATCATGTGAGAGATACTCTGAGAGTTTATCTCCATGCCTTGAAAGTGAGATTTATTTATGGCTTTCAAGATCTGCATATCATAGCTACCCATTTTGATTTCCTTGCTTCAATATTAGTTCGGGGTGGTTTGATTGTTACAAATTTCTGGAGTGTTGAGTTGGAGCCTATTGTTAAACAAATAATAAGTTCAAAGTGGTAAAATAATAAAATAATTGAAGGAGAAAGGTGGTGAAAGATGAAATACTGGCCAGAGAGAGAAAATTGTAATGTGAGAAAATTGAGTCTATTATAACAAAATCACTATTTGATTTAATTTAAATTTGTTTTCTAATATTGTAACAAAACAAATTCATTTTGTTAATAATTATTTTAAATTCAAAATTTATACACATTATAGTTAAATTAAAACTTTAATTTCGTACATATTAAATTGTTAATTTTGAATCATTTATTAATTTATAGAAATTATGTGAGAAAGTTAAGTCTGTTATAACAAATTCGCAATTAGTAATTTGATTTAATTTTAATTTATTTTTTTAATATTGTAATAAAAACAAATTCATTTTGTTAGTAATTATTTTAAATTCAAAATTTATACACTTTATAGTTAAATTAAAATTTCCACTCGTAACCCTTCGATTTTCCTAACGGGCTCGTCGACACGCCTTCTGCGTACATGTCCAAATCATCGCAATGATAGAACCGCACATCCATCTTAATATTCTCATCTCTGCCACTTCAAACTTCTGCACATGTGTCAGTCTCATAGTCCAACACTCTGACCCATAGAGCATGACCGGTCTTATTACCGTCCTATAAAAAAATTTCTTTAGCTTTAGTGAAAATTTCTTATCGCATAACACACCCTCCCCAGACCCTGCTTCAATGCAGGATTTTACTGGGTATGTTTGGTTTGGTTTATAGTTAAATTACAATTTCAATTTTGCATGTATTTAATTGTTAATTTTGAATCTTTTATTATCTATAGTTAATCTATATATCTTATAAAAATATTTAGGCGACTATGGCACAGTTCTTACATAGTTGATGCAAATCTTAAGGTATATAATTAATGGAACAATAATCACGAACAAACTAAAATACCCTACATTATAAATTGCAAGAGAACGTCATCAATTATAACAATAAAGGGGTCGAACCACTGAGAGATAAATTAGACTTTTAGCACGCAGACTCGTTAACCTCAACAAGAAGAAGAAGATTGATATGTATAGTAACAAATAGGAAATAAAAAAATCATAAAATTAAATGCAAAAATAAATTGAACTATGGGAAGAAAGAAAAGGCACACGGGTCTTGGTTGAAGTTTAGTGAGACAAAAATACTCTTAACATATTTTAGGTGGTTAAAACACACAAGATCAAATTAGAGTGCTTGGTTTGATTTTATGCTAATAGGAAAGTGTTGATTTTTCACTCTAACACACTGAACATGTAATTAGAATTGTAAAAATTTATAGCATGCTGAATGCATAACATATAAATTCATCCTCGTTATACTAAAATTCTAACAAGATGCGTTATAAATTTTAATATAACTTATAAATACATAAACACCATAATTCGCCCCTAAGAACTCCTTTTCTCTAAGAAAGCTTCAAGAGTTTCTAGACTAAGTATGCTCCCAATTCCGTAGCTAAAGAGATAATCAATCTTGGGCTTGAACAAGCATGTTTTCAAACGTACAAAACCTGCAAGTTGAAAATCGAAACATTAGTGTAGAATATGTAGCTTAAAATCCAAACTGCAAAGATTATAAAATTCGAACAATGTGTGATACAACCACCCTACTCCATGTTAGGAGTCAATAAATTATTAGCCTTACATCGTCGATAATTGCGCCATGAGAATTCTAAAAGTGGATGTCATCTTTGGATCAAAAAAAGTAAAGAAAGAATTTATTCTGAATTTTTTCTAAAAAAATTACAAAATCGTATGGATTTTTCAACAAGAATAACTCAATCAAAACTAAAAAAGGGGACCTAAAATTCGACCACCACTCAAACTCCTCCCTCTACTACGTACATTAGCCTCGATTTATAGAATTCCTCCAAGGCTAGATGATAAATAAGAGAATTTCAATACAATTTGAAGATAAAGCCTAATAATAATCAAAATCCTAAAATTTAGGCTTCTGATGTCAACCTTCAACTTCCTTTTCAAGTCTTTGGATATGTGAGCCTAAAAATGTTATCTTTGATCAGATCATCAAGTTGGCTCATGTTTATCTGGATCCAATTCAAAATCTTTGGCATTTGCTGATTAATTGAACCTGGACAGTTTCTTGTTATCGACTTCAAAGCAATTTTTTGCCTCTTTTTGGGCTGAATTACGAGCAGTCTTCTTCTACAAAGATGTGATAAGTCGTTTGGGATTTTCACTGGTATATAGCACATCCCAATCTGATCTTTAGATATCGAATTATGGCCCACCAACCTAGACCGCGCAGAACAGAATAGTTACTAGACAGTTTTGCTAACTGAAGTTCAACCTCGATTATGTCCACTTTATAATCCGAATCTGGAAACATGTTTTCATGTAAGTTGTTGTGCATTTTCCAATCTTTTCATTCGTATCTTGTACGTCCATATCAGACACTCCTAGCTCAAGTTATGATTTTTTGAAGTTGAACGTTAATCACTGAAAATTTTGTTCGTGCACTCGAAAATCGCCAACTTCATCCAATGATCATTACATGCACATAGAACACTACCAAAGCATAAATCATGCCATAAAAATATTAGATCCTACCTTAATGAGTGTAAATTAAACAAAACCATCATGAAATCGAGATGCACTATTTGATTCACATCAATAGTCTCAACTGAGACATTGCAAATATTGTAGAGCTGCAACATTATGTATAGATCATCGGCATGATCTACCAAGCCATTAAGGTAGAAGATCATCTTAAGAGGAAAGGCGCTCAGGAGGGGCAAACCACAACCACTTCTAGCCCGTGGAAAGCTAGTACCACTAAATGGGAGAAACCCAAGACCGAGGCCACCAAAAAAGTTAAGACCAAGACCGTGGTACCAATAGGAACTAATATCCCTTCCACCTCATGATCTCATGATATTAATTGTTTTAGGTGTCAAGGATTGGCCACATTGCGATTCAATGTCCGAACAAGCGAGTCATGGTGCTAAATGCACAACGAGAATATGAGTTTGAGGCACAAGTGGATCCAACCAAGGAAGATGAGGTTGAGGACGTGCAAGATGCTGTAGTATGTGACTTTTTGGTGTCACAGTGAGCTATTAATGTACAAGCTAAAGATGATGATCAAAATCATGGGAAAAACCTCGTTCACACTCTTTGCCATATTCAAGACACTGTATGAAGCATTATCATTGACGGGTGGTAGTTGTACTAACATCGCTAGCATGTACATGGTGGAGAAGCTGGCCTTGGCTACATCAAAGCACCCGCAGCCCTACAAGCTCCAATGGTTTAGTGCTTGTAGAAAGGTCAAGGTAACCAAGCAGGTGAGAGGGTTCCTCTATCCATTAGGAAGTATGTTGATGGAGTATCGTGTGATGTGGTTCCTATGGATGCATGTCATTTGTTTCTTGGACGTGCTTGGCAATATGATGTGAGAGCGATGCATGATGGATTCACAAATAGGCACTCTTTCACTATTCGAGGCAAATTTATAACTCTTGTACCCCTTTCCCCTATACAAGTCTTACAAGATCAAATTAGGTAGAAAAAGGCGAAGGAAAAAAAGGCGAGAGTGAAAAGGAATCGAGTGAAAAGATGAGTGAAAAGAAAGACTCAAGAGAAAAAAGAGAGAAGGGAAAAAAAATAAAGAGAGTGGGAAAAGCCTAATGGCCCAAAAGAGTGAGTTAAAGAAGGCTTTAATTTCTCGACAATATCTTAATCTACTCATGTACAAGGAGGCTTCCCTATGTACTAACAATCTCTGTTGTCTTTCTTTTACAGGGATGTGCATATGTTCTTCCTGAAGAATCACCCCCTGACTTATTTTCAATCCAAGGGACCGAGGACCACATTGATTCCATACTTGGTGCATCATTTCTATACCGACCTGCTTATAGGAGCACACTCGAGGAAACAAAAGCACTTCCAAGACAAGTGGATGAATTGATGGGAAAAAGGTATGGTCGTGAAGGCATGAGTTTGTGCTTGGAACAAGGTAAGAAAAATGTGGTGAAGCGTGCATTGTCCCAAATGTACGCTTCACATTTCTTTTTAGATACACAATTGCTTGAATTTGAACACATTAAAGTTCGATATGCACAAGGATATGAGTTCGATGATGTATTCAATACATATGAAAGGGTAGCATCCAGCAAGTTATATAGTCATAATGGATTCCTATGTCAAGAAAAAACAAGTTGTGTGTGCCTATGTGTTTTGAGCATGAATTGATTGTGAGAAAATTTGATGGTGGTAGAATGATGGATCATTTTGGTGTGCCTAAGGCTTTTGGAATTTTGCATGATCATTTCTTTTAAACTCTTATAAAAATGTGGGAGAATTATTTGCCATGTGTTGAATTTGCTAACAAGTGTTCACCTATTGAAGTTGTTTATGACTTTAAACTCAACTACTTTACCTTCGAGTAGGCACTTGAACCTAGCTGGCAAACAGAAAGTCATTTTTCTAAAGAGGATTCATGAGAAGGCTTACACGATTGGCCCACAAGGTAACTATGGTGACCGTACAAGTTTTAATGTTACTGATGAATTTTCGTTTGATGTAGGTGAAGATTTGAGGACAAATCCTTTTTAAGAAGGGAAGAAGGATGTGATCCAAGATATACATCAACAAAAACAACAACAACATATTGATGTTGGGGCTTCAATTGTGATAATTCTAGGGGCAAAGCAAACACTCACGCATACGGGGTATGTGAGATCTCGGGAAGTATGGCTCGCACAAACTCGCAAAATTGATTAGAACTCTCGCACAATCTTTATTGCTATCAAGATATGTCAAGTTCTGAATGATTTACAAAAACCATGGCCGAGCCTTTTATAGAAAAAGGTTGCCAATGCTCGCCCGCCTCTCTCGGGTATCACCTAGCGGTCATGGACAAAGTCCATGATCCGATTTTGATGGCTTGTGCCATCATGCCAAGACTTGGACAAAGTCCCGGTCCATACCCTTCCTAACGTGCATAGGTGTGTCCTGGAAAATAAGGAAACACGTGCACTCTTGTACAGTTCGTGGACAAAATGCATGGCTGAGACAACCCCTCGGTTGTGCACCCTACTGGACTTCTATAAACTAGGCATTATTTGTGCTGAATCAAAGGCTCTTGTTCTCAAGCATTTTGGGTCCGAAATTGGTACCCACGTGCTCACACACACCTTACAAATTGGTTGGCTTTGAAAAATAAAAAAATGGCACGACAAATAAAAATGGACAACTAAAATGTTGCAATGTGTCAAGACGATCGTGCCAGCATCCATTTCCCTCATTCCCTCCGCCAAATGCCTCATGTGATTGGCGATTTTCTTCAAGCACTTTCCCTTAGCTTTGTCCTTTCAACTCATGATAGGCCAAGTCCTTCAAGGTTGCCCCGTCCATGAAAAGTCTCGAAGGGAGCCTCGGACAGCTCATGAGGCTCGTATGCTCCTGCATCACATACTCAATATATTCTCAACCAAGTTGGGGTCTAAGGGGTCAAATGTATGGAGCCTTATCCTTGTAATTATACAAATATGTTGTTTTTGTTATGATCCAAGATGCATTGCATCATTTGATATATTAATTTCCTGCAACTTCACCTAATTGATGCACTAGAATCTAATAGAGTCATTTTGACCTAGTCCATTATTATCACAAAGTTAAAAGAATCGTCAATGATAACTCTTTCAACTCTATTGGCAATGATCACTTTCAAGATGCATGTTGAAATTGCCCAAAACCCATGTTCACTTTCTAGTGGCTCGATCACAAGATTTGGGGCCAAAACATTCAAAAACACACTCAATGATTTGATCCAAATGTCTTGTTGTAACCCTAGGGTGATCGAGATAGGCCCAAACTTTAATCCAAACCTGGTACACATCACCAATAATGTAAATCACGTTGCATCATACGTACGCGAGGCGACAAAAGATTCCTTATCCTATCCAAATGGGCCAATCACAAGGAAGGACTTGTTGGGTTTATCAAAGGGGTTTGCGTCGTGGAAATGCAATGAGGAGGCAGTCCATTGGACCATTCTGAATGGGCCTAATTCATGTTGTGGAGTGTGTGAACAAATGCATTGGCATGCATGAGACGAAATTGGAATGGTTTGGTCAAAGAATGACCTTTATTAGGGATTTGGAAGGTTGTTCAAAGTCTATGGTCAACTAGCATTAAATCTGGTTAAAAATCCAAAGGTCATGGTCCAAGTTATTAAAGACATGGAGGTTGGAAGGTCTTGGTCAAGCCTTGGTCCAAGACAAAGAAAGTTGAAAGGCTACCATCAGAAGGG
The DNA here is from genome assembly GCA_028565015.1 of Pinguicula moranensis. NCBI lineage: Eukaryota > Viridiplantae > Streptophyta > Magnoliopsida > Lamiales > Lentibulariaceae > Pinguicula > Pinguicula moranensis. Next base: position 9,071 of record JAOWBN010212450.1, read on the forward strand.
GCTTTTATGGTAGATTTTGACTCCATTTATGTCTATAATTCGAGCCTATAAATAGGCCATGTATTCGAATCATTGTGGTTAGTTTTTGTTCAAGGTTGATTTTGATTTGTGTTAGTTTAAGTTCTCCTTTACTTTTATAAAAAACTCTTTTTGATTTATCTATCTTCGCTTGAGATTAGTGACACCTTTTTACAAGAATTTATCCAAACTGATAAAGTGGCTAAGAATTGATTAAGTTCTTGAATAACTTATTTTTTTAATCATGTTATGAGGTAAAGAGTTATGTTTATAAAACTACTTTATTTGGTCAAAATACCTTATTATTATTACTATTATCATCAAATAAGATAAAATGACCCGATAAGTTAGTTAGGGGTGGCCAACGGGAATTCGGGACGGGTATTGGCCATACCTGAACCCGTCCCGAATACTCGAATTTTCAAAATTTTCGAGAATTCAGGTAACGTGCCCGACTAATTTATTGGATCCATGCAAGATGAATCCCCCAAGTGAACCGATTGAAACTCGGGCCAATGATTACCTGAATATGGCCCATTTTTTAAAAATATATCTAATTTTGATATATTAATTCAATATAATTAAAATAATTCAAGTTTAAGAATATTTTGGAGCTACCCACTAGTAATAGGACTTGTCGAAGAGTCTTTCTCTTTCTTCTAGGGTCGGCTCCCCCAAATTGAAAGTTGCTACACAAAACTTCAATGACTTCAATGTTTTGGGGCCCGTTTTTTTAAAATACTCCGTAGACAATTTTTTTTTTTTTTGAACTAACCGTGTTCAACGTAGCTCTAGACAACGTTTTTTTAAAATACTCCGTAGACAATATTTTTGTTAAAATTGGCATCTTAAATAGTGTTAATTTTTAAAATATTATCTTAGAGTTCGACAACATTTAATATTTAATCCTGCAATTCTTACAGTATTAACTTTATCATTGTCCAAGATAGCGATAATTATCTAAACTTATCCCCCAAAAACATTCGGGCGGAAGATGACAAATGACTTCTCTATTTACAATGTAGAATCGTATGAAAATTTATAGTATAACTAATAAAAATTGTTGTTAGAAAAGTAATTGTCCTGTAATTGTATGATAATTTGTAGTAAAAATATTAGAAATTTTTCTAAACGATAGATACAATTTTATTAATTAAAAAAGGTCTATTTATCTTGCGATAATATAGTAATATTTGTAAACGCTAAATAAAAAAATTTATTAGTCAATGATAAGCAAAAAAATAAATTGTAGTAGTACTGTACTATTAGTGCTATTAGTAAACCAAAAAAGATTGTATTTTATCTTTTTATTATATTTCTAGTTATGTATTATTAATTATATTTTCGTAGATCTACTAAACTGTTTGGGGAAAGAATGACAATTTCATTTATTCAATAAATGTCAAACTCGTCGCCCGTCGGGCTGTGATGCAACCATCATTTTCTTTCGAGGGGAAGTTTCTGCATTCTGGAGCATATCTATAATTAGTTCTCGACTGAAAAGCGGACGTTTCTTACTCGAGGGTGGTCTTCTGAACTCAAAATCATCAGAAAGTATTTGCTTCTCTGCTGCACTCATTCGGCTTGATTCCTCGTTTGCTGTTTGCATCCGAAGCAAATCTGTCTCCATTTCTGAAAAAACAAAATAAACATATTAAATGTTGTGCATTAATTTCAATTGACATCACCGAAACGACATGAAATTATGCATCACAGATTTCAGCAGTTTACCTTCTGGGTGATTTGGAGAAGAGCCGGAATTGTAACCTTCAAGTCGTTGTCTTACATCATCAGAATCTTCATCTTCATCAATAACAATAACCTGCAATAAACAAGCCGATAATTTATGTCCATATTTTCAGTAGAGTTCTCTAGTTTATTTTAAAATGAGATACCGTGGTATGGTAAACTATTTTAACAAAGCAATCTATACTAGTAAAAGTATTTCAAACCTTCTTCGCAGGAGCCTTCTTCCTAACAGGTGCGTTGCCTTTTGGTTTATTAGTTTGATCACCAACATCTGAAAGGATCGAAAATGCTCTTACGACATGTATACATAACAGTTGCTGGGAAAAAAACGACTGGCTAAAACGAACCTGGTTGAGATGCAGCATTAACTGGTGCTTGCTCATTAGCAGATACTTTGTTTATCTTCTGGATATTCACAAGTGGATTCTTCAAAACTGGTCCAGTAACCTTTGTCTGACCAACCATTTTTGATCTATTATTCTCCTTCTCTTCATCAGATTCCTCAAGCTCCCGAATAAAATGCTTGATATTAGAAAAATCAAAAATTTCAAACATCAAAATTTATTGAACAAGGTTAGTTTGTGATCTCACATTAAGTTTTGCCTCCAGGGAATCGAGATCTTTCATCCACAGAGACTTCACCGTTGATCTTAGCAAGTCCTGAAGTTCTTGCATACGCCTATCCCTCTCAGCTAGTAACTCTTGAATCTTTTCAGTAGTTAAGAATTCGATTGCCAGCAAAAGCAAGTAGTCATAATCACTTGCAGACACTCCTTGGCCATTTGCGAGATTGTTATTCTTTTCTGTTTGCTCTGCATCATCAGTGCCAGTGGCTCCAGCAAAATCTACTTCTGCAGCTACTTTATTATTGGGAAATGGGGTAAAACCTTTTTCTTTCAGCTCAATGAACAGACCAGCCCTTTTCCTGTTACTCACAACAATGCTACCATCCACAACACCTTGGATAAAGCGATACTTGTTTTCGCATTTCAAAAGATCAGTCTCAAGATTGGCCAATATAGCTTTCTGTAACAACGAATGCTGGTTTCAGATGTTTTTTAAAAAAAATGTCAAACGATTCAGACACAGAAAAATTACCTTTCTTTTCTCATAGTATTCACGCCTTGTATCGAAAAATTCCTCAAGAACTGCATGAAGAGAAAAGATTTAGTTTAGAGAGAGAGAGAGAATGTAGGAGGCTACGACCTAAACTGGCATACAAATATCTAGGCTGCAGTTACATACTCTGTTCAGGAGTGTCATATTTCTTGATTACACCTTTCGAGTCGAACAGATGCATGTTAGCTGTGCTCAGCGTAGTTGTCAGCTTAAATTTCTTGATCAGACCTTCTTGCTTGGCAACCCAAAAATTTTCCGCGGACAAACTAACAATAAAATGTGCAAACTGCGGTGTACTATGATCATTGAAACCCTGCAAAAATAAGCCTGCAGTTCGGTATTCCTAGCTCTGACATGTAGTGATTATAAAGTACAGCATGACTACCTCAATGAAAGGATCCTTGCTCTTGTCATTTTCGGTGGAAATTGATTCCAAAAATTCCTTGTAGTCCTGAGTCCACCTGTGAACTGGGAGCTCTGTTATCCTTAGGGTTGTTTCATCTACTTCATCGATGATTCCAGTGACAATATAGCTAGTCCCTGCCTCCTTCGTTGTGCTTTTCTCAATAGAACCTCTGAATCCTCTATACCATGGTTCCATAGAATCCATTGTTTCATCATTGAGCAGATGCCTTATATTCGCAATGATATCTCTTGGATTATAATTAGGTACGAAGGTACTCCATCCTGTTCCAATTCCTTCACTTCCATTCACAAGAACCATTGGTATGACAGGCATGTACCTGTACAATGGATGTTAACACGTTAGACATTAGCGAATAGTATTGCTTGAATATTTATCGATCCAAGGCTGTGTATACGCACCAAGTCGGTTCAATTGACAGCCCATCTTCATTTAAGTAGTCAAGAAGAATGTCATCTGCCTTTGGGAACAGAAATCGGGTAACAGAAGAGAGCTGCGTGTAAATATACCTTGCACTGGCATGATCTTTCCCTCCCTGAAAAAAGAAATTCATATGGTGACTGTGAATGTTATCCCAATTGATAATTGAAAGAAGTATAAGCATTGTTCAGTCACCTGGTCCCTTGTACCAAACTGGCCATTTGGTAAGAGAAGATTTATGTTGTTGCTACCAACAAAATCTTGAGCCATGCCAATTATGGTGCCCGCAAGACTCTGTTCCCCATGATGGTAAGCTGAATGCTCTGATACATAACCAGAGAATTGGGCAACTTTGGCTTCCTTGATAAAGTTTCTCTTAAACGAAGAGAAAAGTATCTTTCTTTGACCGGGTTTCAGTCCATCAACCATTGATGGGATTGATCTCTGAAGATCTGCCATTGAAAACAGTATAAGTTCCTTATGGACAAAATCGCTATACTTGATAAGTTTTTCCTTCTGATCAAGATAAGTGCCGGGCTGCAAAAGTGAAAAATGGAAGTTTATTAGTACTACTTATATCCACAAAGAGAGATAAAAAGCAAATAAACAGAACAAACTTCTATATGACAAGGTGACAGCTTCAATCCAACCTCAAACTGTCGAAGCCAATTTTTTCTTGCTTCAATCTTCTTCTTGCTGAAGGCTAGCTCAATCGCTTCACCATCTTGATCATCTTCCCAGACAAAATCCTTCTTGTGCCTGTTAAGATCTTCGAAGTACTCCTTAGCTTCAGCATCTGTACTTGTTCCCAACCCCTTCAAGAATATAAAAATAACAAGGAACTATTAGTAAATGTAAACTAAATTCACCTACAAACGGCAAAAGGAACTACCACAGACCAGCTTCATTACATATCAAGAGTAGACAAACCTTGTAGTACTTGATTGACCAATTTCTTGAATCTGGTCCCAAATTCTGTTTCCACTCTTCATACTCCGGCATGGTATAGAAGGCTTTCTT
>JAOWBN010212460.1:2773-13819 GCA_028565015.1 Pinguicula moranensis
AGCTGAGAAGTGTACCCATCGAATTCCCTGACGAAGAGAAATAAACAACTTAGCCTAATCAATCACCAGTGGTGAAGTTCTTTGCAGACCGTATGGGATACTGTGGTTGCACCAAATCTGAACCCATTACTCTTGTCCTATTTCTGTCCAATCATTCCGGATAATTTTGGGCTCCTCTAGCTAGGCTAGGGTTTTTGCTCCTAGGTTTGTCTCAAGTGCACCACTCTGTCCTTGCAAGTGATTTCCCTCCAAATTTGTCCGTAAAATTAGAGAAGAATCTACAAATGTTCGTAAAAGAGTTGGGTTTTTATGATTTGTTCTAAGCTTTTAGCATGCGTTGTCACTTGTAGTGTGGATAGTTGGGACTCCGTATTATTTCCTCTAGATATTGTATTTCCTATGAGCTCCGAGGTTTGGCAAGTGATCGCTGATGAGTTGGTTTTACACCAACTAATTGAGTCCTTTTTTACTAGCTTTTGTTTGTTTTTCAAGCATTTTACGTATACTTTTTGTTCGTTTTACTTGTTTTATCTTTTTTATATGTATTTTTAGGTACCTCTATGATGATTGGCGTGAAAAGAGTCCAAAAAGGAGAGAAAAATGAGCTTAAATGGCATAAAAAAAAAAGGCAAGGGCACAGTTGCACAACTCTACGAGACGGGATTATCTCTCAATCACTCAATGCAGAGGTTCAAACTCATTGATCCAAAATTTTCGGGACAGAAGACTTTGAGAAATTTCTAACGATGCATTGGACACCACCCCCTGATTCATCCCGAAACAATTCCAAATATTTTCTAAACTTGTACCGAAACACAGAGACGACAAGGAGTAGCAATAAACAGATCAAGAGGCGGCCACCTATTTGCTTTAGGCGCCTGCCTGAGTGTGTTCCAGCAATGCAAGGAGGGATTTTTGGGCTAAAATTATCATTTTGCCTCTCACTTAATCCTACTTTTATAAATCCTCTCTTATTCACTCTTTGCAACCTCTCTCGCACTTTTCTATCATTCTCTACACTTGAGACTTCCTCTTTAGGATTTTTGCATTCATTCCTTGAGAATTTATTGCAATTGGAGAAGAAGAGGATTTCTACCCCAAAATTGGAGCTTCCCCATTAAATTCAGACCTCCTATGGCACTTTTAAGATGGACCCACTTGATGGGGAAGTATTCTCTTGTGCTTTAATTGACTTTTATTTTTTGGGATTGTAACAAAATTATTTATTACTTTCCTTTTGGATACGAATAGCTAAACTTATTTGTATGAGTTATATATAGTTTAAAAGTTTGAATAATTTTATAAGTTATACAAAGATTTTATGTTAATATAATGTTTATAAATTTATAAGTTATATAAATATTTTAAGTTTATAAAAAGTTATAAGTTATATAAAGTTTATAAGTTTATGATTTATATAAAGTTTTAAAGTTCATATAAAATTATGTTTATAATTTATAAGCTATATAAAGTTTTTAAATTTTAATATTTATGTAAGTTTAGAGTTTAGAGTTTAGAGTTTAGGGTTTAGGATTATAATTTATACATAGTTTATTAGTTTAGAGTTTAGGTTTATCATTTATATAAAGTTTATAAGTTGACTTGATATAAACTAATAAGTTTATAATTTATATAAAGTTGAAAGTTTATTTAAAGTTTTTACGTTCATATTAAGTTTTTAAGTTTATATATTTTTATAAGTTTAGGGTTTAGGGTTTAGAGTTAGAGTTTATGATTTATGGTTTATAGTTTATGATTTATGGCTTAGGGTTTAGTTGAAGAGATTTTGAACTTAATTATAAATGTTAAACATTTATAATTAAGTTGCCTATGTATCATTTATATTTATATACATAAATGAATCAAAATCCACATAGTTCTTTTACTTTACTCACCTGTTGGCTAGCCCGCTTGTTGTTGGTGGGGCTCGTGCTGCTTGACGATGTAGTTTGGTATACCAGGTATCGAATGGATCTTTTTTTCGTATTGTGCATGTTTTGTGACTCTATTTTCAGCAGCTATCCAATTATTCAGGCAAGTTTGATATTTCATGTTGATCGAATGCATATTGGAATGCCGATTGTCTAGAATGAACCATGCCTTGCTAAAACTTGTTCTAATGCTACTGTTGAAACCAGATATGCTAGAACTTCCTTCACAATAACCGATAATACCGAAAAATATCTTGCTTTGCTCCTCCACCCAAAAAGAATATCAAAATCCTAGTATGAGCTATATTCATCTGTCTGAGCAATCTCAAAGGTATTCATTAGAAAAGTATCAAGTTCCACGTAAATGGAATTTGATGAGGACCTGGCTCATTTTAATAAAGATTTTATTATGTTTTCCATTATGGACGAGGACGACTACCTGGTCCATAAGAAATTATAGAAGATGATGTTACCGTGTACTCCACCTCCAAAATCGGTGGTAGTAGTGATGTGTTGGAATCTCCCACTCCTATCTCAAAATTTAGATCGATCAAAGTATCGAAATCAAGATTAGCGTCAAAATCGTGGGATGAAGAGGTAAAAATTCTTCTCGACATTATCTCAGTAGGAAAAAAAATCTGAAATGCAAAATTTGCTAAATAAAATACACCAGAATGGAAGATTTATAAAGAGCGAGAATGCTAGTACGTTGAGAATAAGAGAAGATTGAGATTGGGGTGAAAGATGTGAAGGGGTGAAGGGGTTTTTATAGGGGTAGTGTTGAAGTATCGCCTTATACTCCGGCAACAACAGATACAAACGAATGAGCACCAAATAAGTCAAGAAAACACTACAATTCGATCAGGTGTAACTGAAGAAACAAAACACTTTGCTTTTTCATCCACAGAGCAGCCAAGATGAAATGTATTATCTTACATAGTCAGAATCACGCCTGTGTTAGATTCAGAGCAGCCAAGAAGAAACGAAGCCTCACCTTTGTTAGTTGAAGACAGATACATGGACAAATATGGGCGGTTCAATTTAGTTCCAATCTGATGGATCAGATTAGAGGCGTCTTTCATTTTGTATCCACGTTTAATTAGTATAAAGGTGCAATTCGCTGTCATAACAAAAATAGATAGGGAAAAACTGTATTGAGAAATGGTTGAGAAAATAGAAAAGAAAAAAGGGGAGAGGATTTCTTCTCCCAAGCAAACTCTGTTGTGATTTAGAATTCCACACAAAAATGATCTCTAAAATTCAAACTGATTTGAGTTTCTAAATGGTATAAGAGCGAGTTTGATTATGCTAATTTCAGAAGTAATGGTTGGATTCTGGTGGTGATCAGTGGTTAAAACCATCGGTTGCAAATGGCGAGAATGGATGTTGAGAAGGAGATAGAGCTATTGGCGATGAAGCGCAAGCATCGACTAGACGACTTGATGGAAGAACAATTGCAAGTACATGGAGCGGATAATCCAGGTATGCAATTAGTCTCGATTATGTTGAATGATTCAAATTACTTGTTGTGGAAAACTGTTATACTTTCAACGCCAAAGTCAAAACTGGATTTGTGGATGGTTCACTTGAGAAATCGAGTGAAGATTCCATGTTTTTCTTAAAATGGAAAAGGGCAAATAGCCTAATGTGCTCTTGGACACATGGATCTCTGCATCCGGGCTTGATTCACACATGTATCTTCATAAAGGATGCTAAGACTCTTTGGATGAGCCTTGAAAAAAAGATTTGAAACCACTAGCCTACCACATCTATTTGAATTGAAGCGTAACATTGTCGTATTGAGGCAAGGGAACATGAGCATTAGTGAATTTTTATGGCAAATTGAAAGTGATATGGTATCAATATGAAGAGTTGAGGCCCACACCACATATTGATGGTGAAGTAGGAGCAATGCTGACTCGAAGAGACAATGAGGATATAGTCATGGAGTTTTTGATGGGATTGAATGACTCTTATGAGACAGAAAGGGGGCATATAATTCAGACTAATCCTCTGCCACATATTGATGATGTGTATAACCTAGTAGTCACAAGAGATAAGCAAAAGCAGGTAAGCATAAACATTACAACGGCTCATGATGGTTTAAATGCAGCGATATTGATGAAAGGAACCAATTAGAGAAAGGAATCTGGAAAGGGAAAGGGTCATATGAAGTGTAGTCATTGTACAAAGATAGACCATACCATTGATAAATATTTTAAGCTTAAGGTCTATCCTTCGGGATGGAGTGACCAAAGAGGAGACAAGAGTCATTTAAAATGTACTCACTGCACAAGCACAGGACGTACCATTGATGAGTGTTTCAAATTGAAAGGTACCCTGAAGGATAATTTGATCAAAAGAAGGGAGTAAAGCTTGTTCATGCAGCCAATCAAGTTGAATTATATGAAGATGGAATGCATGGGAATACACCTTTGCACCTGAAAGAAATAATCAGGACAATCTTTATGAAGTGGTGGGTAGCTTGTAGAGGTAGCTGCAAAGGCTCTCAAAGGGAAAAAGAATTGAAGGACAAGGTGAGAAGATGCGTGTTAACATGGCACATTATGATGAATTCTCAGGTATGAAAGCACTTCATTCAGCATCACGCCTTATGCATACAGAAATTAGTAAGAATGATTGGATAATTGACACGAGGGCCACAAATCACATGTGCACTGATGAAACTATACTGTCAAATGTACATCTGTTTCATGCCCTAACACCATATTGTTACCGGATGGGAGCATAAAATCTACAAGCTGCAGTGGAGATGTGTATTTGTTTGTTGCAGTAATTTTGAAATCATACCTATGTGTCTCCAGTTTTAAGTTTAATCTGTTATTAGTAAGGAAACTGTCTCTGAGTGCAGAATTGGGATTAATTTTCTTGCCTGATATATGCTTGCTGCAGAACCTTAAGGAAAACAGGATAATTGCAATTGGACAAGTGAAGAAAGAACTTTATATCCTTAATGGTGCTTCCTTTGCTGAGACTGCATTTCTGAAGGGACAAGACTCCTATTTTTCTTGCTTATTGTTTTTCAAGAATTTGACATGTACAGACCTATTAACACAGAATAAGTTTGCTTTAGTATGCACGCCTGTAATGCCTAGTCTATTGCACATTCGTCTAGGACATCCCTCATATGATGAATAAGGCACTTAACAGATTTTTATTAAATTGTTGAAGCTGCGGATCGTGTTGGCTTCTATGATATTTGTTCTTTACCAAAACATAGTTTCTTGCCATTCAGTGACAGGACGCACAAATTAGAAAACTGTTTTGATTTAATACACATGGAAGTTTCGGGCCATATAAAATTCACTCCATCACTCTATGTCAATACTTCCTAACTATTGTTGATGATTGTAACAGATGTACATGGACGTACGTGTTCAAATACAAAGACCAGTTACCTCGACTGATTGAGTCTTTTGTATTGATGGTCATTACTCAATATGCACAACAGGTAAAGAAAGTGAGGATAGATAATGACATTGAATTTCTGAACACTCAGTGTCTAAACCTGTTCCAGGAAAATGGCATTCTGCATCAAAAGAGTTGCCCCTATACACCTCAACAAAATGGTATGTTAGAGAGAAAACATCGGACACTTCTGCAAGTTGCTAGAGCTTTATTGTTCCAGGCAAATTTGCCCAAGAAATTATGGGGGGAGGCAGTGCTCACAGCCACATATCTGATCAACATATGGCCGAGCAGAGTTTTGCAATGGAAATCTCCGTTTATGGTTTTGAATAACAATGAGCCTGAGCTGCACAGATTAAGGACATTTGGATGTCTCTGTTTTGTAGTTGATATTCACCTGACAAAGACAAGCTTGATTAGCGTGCATTGAAGGGTATATTTGTTGGCTATCCTCCGGGACAAAAGGGGTACAAGGTGTATTTGCTGGACTCAAGAAAGATCATTACTTCCACGGATGTGCAATTTTTTGAAAAACATTTCCCCTCATCTCTTAGCACTGATGATGTTATCCCACAGCCTAAATTTTTTGAAAAACGTTTCCCCACAAACAGAGATTACTTGTCTTTATCTGATGTTGAACCAAGTCCATAGTTATGCACACCTTCATCTTCGAAGCCACTATCTGAAGCTATACATGAAGATCTTGATTGTGTCTTGGTACAACCGCATGACTTATCATTTGAGTATGCTGAAATGCCAATTGAGGCACCACCTGTTGTCCATACTGATGAACCTCAACCTAGGAGGAGAACAAGGCTTGCTACTGCACCCTCCTGGATGGAGGACTTTTCATGTGTTTACGGCTCAATCAAACTAGACTGCATCCTCTGCTGCATCTCCCTTAGATGCCTCATGCTGGTTCACTAACAACTATTGTTCCTTCACAGCGAATATAACTAGTCTTGTTGAGCCTAAACATTGTAACCAAGATAAGTCTGCCACAAAGTGGATCTTGGCCATGAATCAGGAATTGTAGGGTCTGGAGGATAACCGAACATGGGAGTTAACCACACTGCTAGCAAACAAGAAAGCCATTGGATCAAAGTGGGTTTACCGTGTGAAGTGTAAGCCAAATGGATCTGTGGACAAAAAACAAAGCATGCCTCGTGGCCAAGGGATATACACAAGTTGAAGGGGAAGACTTTTATGAAAATTTCAGTGACATGGCAAAAGTTGTCACTGTTCGAATCATGTTTGCAGTTGTAGCCTCCAAAAATTGGAGTATTCATCAACTAGACGTCAATAACGCATTCGTACATGACACACTTAAAGAGGAAGTATGCATGCATCCTCCTTTGGGTTATGCAAAAGCCAAGAAGGGTCAAGTTTGCCGTATCTTGAAGTCACTTTATGGATTGAAGCAAGCATCCAGACAATGGAACATTGAGTTTACAACTAAGCTAGAGGCATACGGTTTCAAACAATCATACCAAGATCCCTGCCTATTCTCTTTATGTGAATCTGCAAATCAATTGTTTATGATTGTATATGTTGATGATGTCTTGATAACAAGCAACTCAGTAGCAAAGATCTGCAAAGTGAAGAAATATCTTGATACAACATTCACAATTAAGGATCTAGGAGAAGTCAAATATTTCCTTGGCATGGAAATAGCCAGATCAGCAGCAAGTATTAGCATCAGTCAACGTAAATACATTAAAGATCTGCTGAGTGAGTCAGGCCATTTGAACTGCAAATCTGCCTCAACCCCACTACCATTTGATCACAAGTTTCAAGCTGCAGATCAAGATACATCGCCTCTATACCACAACCCCGAAAAATATAGACGACAAGTTGGTATCTAAACTACACAAGGTTGGACCTCACTTATGCAACTGAGTCAGTTCGTGCATTAGCCCCATGATTCCCATTGGAATGCAGCTCTACATGTCCTCAGATATATCTCTGGCAATCCAGCACTTGGTCTATTTTATTCCGGTGAGTTTTCTTCCATCTTAAAAACATACAATGATGCGGATTGGGGCAGCTGCAAGGCGTTCAGACACTCTTTGACAGGCTATTGTGTCTTCCTTGGATCAAATCTTATCTCCTAGAAAACGAAAAAAACAGGCCATCATTGCTTGCTCCTCTACGAAGGTCGAGTACAATGCCATGGCTATGGCGGTCAGAGAATTACACTGGATTGTTTACATGTTAGCAAACTTCCGAATCTCCCCTACACTACCTGTCTAGTTTTGGTGTGATAATCGTGCAGCCTTAGACATTACAGCTAATCCAGTATTTCATGAGCGCACCACGCACATCGAGATAGACTGTAATGTGGTTTGAGATTAGTTCAAGTTAGGCTTGATAGATCCGCAACATATTTCTACCAGCCATCAGCTAGCGGACATCTTTAAAAGCCCTTCCTCCAGCTGGTTTTTACTCCATTTTTTGCAAGATGAGCTTGCGGAATTCTCATCTTGAAGGAGGGTGTTGAATTATCGCCCTATGCTACGGCAACAACAAATACAAACGAATAAGCACCAAACCAGTCAAGCAAACACTACAGTTCGATCAGGTGTAACTGAAGAAACAGAGCACTCTACTTCTTCATCCACCGAGCAGCCAAGCATAAACATATTATCTAACAAAGTTGGAATCACGCCTTTGTTAGATGAAGAGCAGCCAAGAAGAAATGGAGTCACGCCTTTATTAATTGAAGAGCATTCAAGAAGAAACGAAGCCACACCTTTGTTAGTTGAAGACGGATACGTGAGCAAACATGGGTAGTTCAATTTAGCTCCAATCTGATGGATCAAATTAGAGGCGTTTTTCATTTTGTATCCACGTTTTCATTCTTATAAAGGTGCAATTTGCTATCATTTTGTATGTTAATGAAAACAAAGAGAGAAAAACTGTTTTGAGAAACGATTGAGAAAATAGAAAAGAAAAAAGAGGAGAGGATTTCTTCTCCCAAGCAAATTCTGTTGTGATTTATAATTCCGCACAAAAATGATCTCTAAAATTCAAACTGATTTGAGTTTCTAAAGGTAGAAAATTTATTTTTTTTATTTGTTTTGGCCATTGGGCAAGGCATGCCGCATGCGGGGCCCAACGCCCAAATTTAAGTTTTTAAAAAAATATTAATATTTTATTAGTTTAAATTTAGTTAATTATAATTAAAATATTATTTAATTCCAAAAAAAAATTCCACTGAGTGGCCATCCTATGTTGGCCTGAATAATTTTTTTTTGAAATAATGGGTTCGTCATGGCAGCCTATCAGGTCGCCCATTGAATTGGATAAATATCCTACAGGGTGGGCCAAGGGTTGCATAAAAGGCGACCCGAGTCCGCCCTCCATCCACGTGTGCCTTCAACCTGCTAGGCCACTGCCCACCTTGCTTTTTGCAGAACGGGTCTGGGTCTCGGATCTAGTTGCCCATCTTTAGGGCCTATTTTGTACCCCTACTGATTTTCTCCTTTTACTTCTCCTTCTCCTTTGAATTTTGAATTGTTTGAGTGTTCGGTAAAACTATGAAAAAAATTGAAAAAGTTATAGAAATAGTGTTTGCAATCAAATTTTGTAAGTTGATTAAATAGTGTTTGTAGTTAAATTTGGTAAGATAAGTTTAATTTATTTACGAAATTGCCATTAAAAGTAGAAGTAGAAAAAAAAAGTAACTTACTACCTACTTCTGAAAAAAGAAATTTTGACGGGAAAAAGAAGGAGAAGGAGAAGTGGAATTTTAAAACACTGTTTTTGAAATAATATGAAAAAAAAGGAAAAAGAGAAAAATAATTTGAAAAAGAAGTGGTACAAAATAGGCCTTAAGTAAAAAGACAAAAGCATTAAATTCTCAATCGAAATCCAAGAATTTTTGTTAAAAAAAAAGAAATAGAAAGAATAGTATAAACTAAATTACCCACCGAATAGAAGATTTCCCTCAATTTCATTTATTGTAAATATTAGAATTGGATACTAGCAAATCTTAACATTGATATGATATTGTTCACTTTGAATTTAAGCCCTCATAATTTTGTTATTTGATATTTTACCCCTAAAAGGCCTTTTACCATTATTGTAGTGTCCAATCCAACTTATTAAATCTTTCAAATCTTTGTTGTGTGGGATAATTGCCCAACTTTGTTCACCAGTAAAAGATTAATGCATAAAATAAATCTATTAATAAATTGGAATGTCGTAAGTAAAAATATATTCTATAAATAAAAATCAGGAAATGATTTTTTTTTTAATTTATTAAATCAAGAAGTTATTTAATAAATCTATAATTTTTTCTAATAATAATATTGAGGGCAGGGTGGGGTAATTGCACTTTGTGTGCTTTAATCCGTTAAATAATGTCCTGAATGCCCTGCAACTCTATGTCAGTGTTTCTTGGGGTGGGCAATCGGGATTCGGATCGGGTATCCCTAAATCCCGATCCCGTCCCAAACTGGATCGGGACGAGTTTTTTGGTCCCGATCCCGACCCGAAGCCCGAAGTCCCAAAAAATTTTGGGACTTCGGACCTCGGGAAACCCGAGCAAACTTTTATTTTATTTTTATTTAAATTTTTAATGTTTTTAGTATTTTTTAATATTTTTTAAATTTTTATTATGAATCGGACGTGTTTTCCCGAAGCCCGATCCCGACCCGAATTTTTTTTCCCCATCTTCCTTGTCCTGATCCAAACTTTTTTTGGAACTAAAATTTCAGTACCGAACCCGACCCAATGTCCCGATTTTTTCGGACTAACCGAGACCCGAATTGATTTAAAGGGTTTGTCAACTCTGTGTTAATTAGGATTGTGGGTTATGCTATGCATGGGCGGAGTTGGACAAAAGACCTACCAAAAAAAAAAGGAGTTGGACAAAAGACTCTTACCAAATAGGTGTTGCAGGAAATCGCAGTTCAGTACATGGAGCTTCAACACTGTAAATTGCAGGTCTATTCGCCCATCTTCGCCATCTTGCTTGTAGATTTGTGATCAGAGTCTTTTTAAAATAGTAGTGGAGGGTTCTATTCAGCTCAGCTACGCACTAAGCACTAAGCACTAAGCACTAAGCACTAAGCACTAAGCAGAGCTCTTCATTTTTTTTGATGCGCTGTATGTGTTTGACAAAATTACTCTTCCAAATAGGTGTTGTGAGCCACAGTTAGCGATTTGTTCAGTACATGAATCTTCACTCACATTCTTCTACTATGATAAATTGCAGGCCTATTCGCCAATCGTGGCTGCCTCTTCTACATAATCACTATCTTGTTTGCAGATTTCATAGCGGCTGCTGGTCAAGCAGAAACGCAAGAACCGGGTGCACAAACTCTGGGAATAAAAAATTGGCCAAGAAAAGGACCCGATGTGCTTGAGGCATGGTCATGTATCGATCTCCCCTACACGCCGCATTCACAATTGCCTCTGCGCACGGCTCTGTCCCCAACATAGTAGATGTCATCACCTGCGTAGAAAACGATTCTCAACACTCGGTTTTGTGGACTGCTCAAGAAAATTGGTATGAAGTCTAAAAAGTTTCAACTTTTGGTTCCTTATGTGTTCTCTGTCTTTCTTACCTTTGGTATTACATGGTCATCTTGCATCACTCCTTTTCGGTTCATGATCTTTCCATGGGACATTTCTGATTCTGTGATTCCAAGAGTCACCATTGTTATGGTGATTTCAGGAG
>JAOWBN010212471.1:0-13819 GCA_028565015.1 Pinguicula moranensis
TGACCAAGTCCAGCCCAACAATACCAACAATTAACCTAGCAAACGGGCCATGAATTCTTGTGGGTTTTCATTCAACTATGCGTATACCACAAAAACCAAGCAAAAGTTAGACATTAGGAGAAAGAATAGTAAAAACTTAACAATATAAAATAAAATATATAACAAAGAATTATTACCTCTATGAATTATTAAGTTGCTTTTTTCAGCGGAAATTGCGGAATTTCCGCTAAAAAAGGCCATAAACCATTATCGTTACCGCTATCTTAACGGAATCGAAAAACTTATCCGTTACCATTTTCGTTACCGCTATTACCACCCTTAACGATAATGGTAACGGTAATGGAATTCCGCCAATTCCGCTTTTTCGTTGTCCACCCCTACCGACAGGGAGATCTCCTTTCCCCATACTTATTCGTGCTTGTCCAGGATACAGTGCCATGCCTCATACTGAGTAAGTATGATTTACGAAGGGTAGGCAGATTCTATCACCCTATTGGGGCCCCTGTCATCACACACCTCATGTATGCGGATGACTTAATGGTCTTCTCTAGGGGTGATGATCAGTGAGGAATCTATTAGCAGTACTGGAATATGGTTAGGCTGGCTAGGCCCTTTGTAGGGCGAAGTCTGCGATCTTCATGTCCTCTCATATTGGAGTAGTGATAAAGAGGGTGCGGGGTGCTGCAGCAGGTGACAGGCGTCACTGAGGGAAGATTCCCAATGAGTTGCCTAGGTTCCCCAATCGGCCCTGGTAGATTAACCATGAGATGTTGGAGCCTTTGCTAAAAAAATAAAAAAGAAGTTGGTCGGATGGAAGGGAAGGTTGTTGTCCCAAGGCGGCCGACTTACTCTAATCAAACATGTGATGAAATTGATCCCAATGCCAAAATGAATGAAATCATAAGAGTGTTGTCTTAGTTCTTCTTGGGTGAGTGGGAAGGGAAACCAAAGACGCATTGGAAAAGGTGGGAAAGGCTGTGCAAGCCAACAAGTGAAGGAGGTTTAGGTGTGAAGGACATCTCCGAGGTTCAAAAATCGATGAGTATGAAGGTATGCTTCAAGCAGATCACAGAGGATAGGTTGTGGACAAAATTTTTCAGAGCTAAACTGTTCAGAAGTGAGCATATGTTTGAACGCCAGGTTCGGCCGGGGGACTCCAGATTCTGAAGGTATGCAGCAAAGATGAGGCATGAGGTTCTGGATCATATAAAAGTGGTACTAAAAGGGGGAAACTCCTCCTTTTGGTTTGACAAGTGGCTAGAGTCTTGAATTTTAACCGGAAAAGTGGTGCACATTAGAGACAAAGTTGCAATAGTGGTTGACTTTGCTGAGGGTGGACATTGGAAGAATAAGGAATTACAAAGATTGGTTGGAATGGATATTACAGATGAGATAAAAGTGGTCTCTCCACCACAAGCAGCATGAACAATGGATATAATTATATGGAAGCCAACTCTGGATGGAAAGTTCTGTTTAAAATCTACCTGGGAGGTGAGCAGAGACAGAGAGGAGGTACTGCTGGTGGAGAACCTGCTGTGGAATAGATCAGTGATGCCAAAGATGTCCCTATGCGCTTGGAGGGCATGGAACCATTGTCTCCAAACCGATGAGCAGTTGATAAAAAAGGGTCAGTTTAGCATCTGCTTGCCAGTGTTGCTTGGACCGTAAACGAATGATTCAATGGTAAATTATGACAGGGCGGAGATCTTTGCAAGGTTTCATATCGGAAAATTTACCAGTTTTACAGACTTGGTTTTTGTGGAAACGCAGGTGTCGGGCATGGTTCGAGGGAGTCTTTCAATACCCAGAAAGTTTTGCCGTGCAGGTGATCGATGCTCATATAGTGATGCAATTGGACTTGAGGGTTCAATGGAGGATTAAGGACCGGAGCAGAATAGTTCTATGGCGTAAATCGGCCCATGGTTGGCTGAAACTCAACACAGACGAGAGTTGTTTTGGCAACCCAGGGCCCTCGGGGGGAGGAGGTATCATAAGAAATGAGCATGGTAGATGCAAGGCCGCCTTCTCGGTGCACATGGGCATGGGGACAAATAATGAAGTTGAGTTGAGGGCGGCGACAGAAGTGCTGAAGGTGTGTAGGCAGCAGGGGTGGCATGGCACAATCCTGGAAACGGATTCACTACTACTCTATAAATGGATTCAGAAGGGACAATGCCGACCATGGATACTGATGGACGCATGGGAGGAGTTCAAGAGATAGAGGCAGGAAATCAGACTTCATGTTGTTCATCAGTATCGAGAAGGAAATAGTGTTGCTGACTACCTAGCCAAGAAAGGTGCAAGTGGGAACTCTGACATACTATCTCTGTTCTTCAAATCCGAATTCAAGTGCAATGAGAATAAACATGCAAAGATCTATTAAAGTACGAATTCTAGGAAGTCAAACAAATGCTTTTAGGCCACTATAGTTGAATACGAAACACAGGATTCTCGACCAACAATAATACTCTTTTTTTGCAATTCTTTTTTTTTGTTGAGGAGAACCTGACAGGGATAACAACAATCAGGAATCCCGAATTGAATTGAAAAATAAGAAAAAAATGCAAGAAATAATTACAACCTGGTTTGGATACCAAATTGATACGAATTCTATGTATATAAGCAGATAATGTCGATTCGGGAATTAAATTCTTGCACAACAACAAAATTTCACAAACAAATTGATAAGATAGACGTGTTCAAGAACACAAAAACAAAATTGATGGAAAGAAAGAATACAGAGAATAGTGTTACGCCTTAAGAACCCAACTTAACATGCTTTACCAACGCCTAACTAATAGTTATTCTAGAGATGTATAAAAATAGAGGCTTAATCGAATGCCTAACTGGGGATCTACCCAATGATCAACACAAAATCAAATGATCAACTTTTACATAAATCCTAAGGTGCATGCAACATAATTCTCTTCAAAATAGGGATTGAAGAACAAAGAGTTTCCTCTCAAATTCATAAAATAAAATCAATTAAAGGGCCTTCCTACAAAAAAATGAAATTGGCCTTTATATAGGCAAAGAAATAACCTAAGAATCCTAACTTGACATAATTCAAAAATAATATAAAAATTAAAAGAACGATTTAAATTCGGCTAGGTTTCTTTTCTTGGATAAGACTCCTCCTTTGGATAAAACTCATCTTTTTGGATAAGACTCCTTTGGATGGAAGAGTCCAGCTTGTGGTAGAACTCCTTTGGACGGCCGAGTACAACTGGGTAGTACTCATCGAGACAACAAAGTCCAACTGGTGTACAGGTGTAGGACTTCTCTGGACGACAGAGTCCAATTGGAGTAAGAATTCTCGAGGTGGCAAAGTTCAATTGGGGGAGGACTCCCCGGGACGACATAGTCTAACTAGAGTAGGAATCCTTGAGGCGGCAAATTCCAACTTGGGTAGGACTCCCCAGGACGGCAAATTCCAACTAGGGTAGAACTCCATGGAACCATGCAAGAATCCAAATGTGTCTGGGAGCATGGACATCTACGCCACTCATCTTTGTTTTTGACCATGCAAAGCTATGTTTGATGCTAACAGATTCAGTGGTAGCATGATTTTTATGTAATGTTGTGTTGGTTGATGTTTAGGGCGAACATACGATGATTGTTGTGGCTTGTTTGATTTAGTTTGTTTAAAACTTTGTATCATTTGTTGTAGGTTGATTACTATGATTTTTTTGTAAGGTTGCATCATTTGGTTTAGGTTTGTTACGTTCGAGGACAAACAAATCACTATATATGAGAGAATGTTCCGAGACATTACGGGTCAAAATTTACGAGTAAGGAATCTCGCGATGGGCCTATTTACATTCGAACGAGTTTTTAGGCCTAATTTGTTGAAATCAGTATAGCCCGGCCTACCCGTTATGGGTAAACGGGCTGGAAATTCCAGCTTGATTGGCCCGTACTGAAAAAAGGGCTCGGCTCGTTCGGCCCGTCCCGTTTAAGCATAATAGCCCGCACGGCCCGCCCGTTTAAGCATAATAGCCAGCACAGCCCGCCCATTTTCGTATTTTTATTAATTTTTTAAAATATTTTTTATGTTTTTATTTTTTTAAATTCTTTTTAATATTTTTTATTTTTTATTTTTAAATAATAAACGGGCGGGCCGGTTAAACCTGCGGGCTCAAAAAACTGAGCCCACACCGGCCTATTTTGGAAAATGGGCGGGCCTGGCCTGCCCATTTTTTAACGGGCGGGCAAGCCCGTTAGCCCGTTTTGGGCGGGCAGGCCGGGGCAAACCCGTTTGGCCCGCCCATTTGCCTAACTCTAAGTATTATGCTAAGGTTCAATATAAACCCACACGCTATGCTTCTTCTCAACAAATCAAATAGAAGTATCTCGATAAATTCAAGGTGAATTAGCTTGACGGAGATATTAGAAAAATGACCCAAAGACAAAAATTTATTCGGACGATGGAGCCTAGAAATTCATTTCTCCTCGGCCGTGAGACAATGGATTCAACATTGGACTGAAAAGCCTATTCATCGGAGGTTTAAAAATAAACCCACAAGTTGGGCCTTTTCCATTAAACAAATCAAGTGGAAATGCTCCAATAGGCCCATGTGGCCCGGGGCGGGGCCCTATCAGGAAAATTCAAGAGATAGTTCAATAAATGGAATCCAAAACAAACGTATCCAAACAATCATCAAAGAACAAAATCAAAGAAATCTTGGAAGAAAACAAATAGCATTTCATTAAGTAAACTGAAACACATAGGTGCAGATGCTTAAGTGAGCAAGAAAATCCCACCATATCAAAATAGTTCATGCCAAAACTTACACATGGGCTGGTACCCAAAACTTAAATTTGACGGGCTGGAAGTCATCCTCAATAACTCTGATCTAGCAGCCCATAAGAACGAGGCACCCGAGTCAAAGTCGGATGAGGATATTTACTCACAATTTGATACTGCTACTACACCGACTTGCCCCCAAACACCAGATACTCCGTTACCTATTCCGATAACTCAACTCCCTCCAAGTCCGCCAGAGATCACGGCAGGCATGGATCTAAGTCATTCTTAATACTCCCAAATCAGACATTATATCTCATCTCGAAAGCTTGTTTAAGAGAGAGGAAGAAGAAAGGGTACCGCCGGAGCTGATAACATTAGTACCTAGTAGCTCATCCGATTAAGAGATGAGAATCATATCCTACAACTCCAGAGAACTCGGGACTCCAAATAAGAACACAGAACTCCGTGATTTAGTGCGTAAACACAGTGTGGACATGATGATTATTCAGGAAACTAAGCTACGAGATTTGAATACTCGAAAATGCAGGCGGTTTTGGCCATATGAGGATCTTGACTGGAGATACGTTGAAGCAGTAGGAAGCTCTGGAGATCTACTAAGAACGTGGAATAAAGATGTCTTCCATGTCACTAACACTTGGATGGAAAGCAACATACTGGGGATGGAAGGAACTTGGGGACCTAACTCCATACCAATCAAGATACTAAATGTATATCTCCCTTGCATACTCCGTTACAAGAAAGAAGTATGGAGCAGAATTGCACAAATTATTAGCAGAGATCCTAATGCAAAGTCCTGCGTCGCTGGAGACATTAATGCAGTCAGATGCACTGACGAGAGAAAAAGCAGTGGCTTATCTAACATAGCAGAAATAAGGGAGTTCAACGATTTTATATACAGAACCCAGCTGGTTGATTTGCCTCTACAACAATTTTGTTTTACATGTATTTCTCGTGGTGGAGAATCTTGCAGCAGGTTAGACCGCTTTCTATTATCTAAGGCATGGCTAGATCAATGGCCCAAGATCTATCAGGTGGGGTTGGCAAGAGCCTTGTCAGATCATCGTCCTATAATACTCAAAACAGAGGACATAAACTGGGGACCTAAAGCTTTTAAATCTTTGAATTGCTGGGAGATGGAACCTGGATTTGCATAATCGGTGCAGAATGGGTGGACATCAATCTACGTTGAGGGCCATGCTGGGTATGCTCTACATGATAAACTAAGAAGACTGCACTCGATATTAAGCCTATGGAATAAGCAAGTTTTTAGCAAGGTCGACAGACAGATAGAAGGCTTTAAGCATCAGCTAGATGTCATGGACAGATCTGCTGAGCAGAGTACACCTATTGGGGATAAGGATCACAGGTTTGAAATATGAAATTCTCTGCAATGCTCATTACTTCACAAAGAATCGATGCTCAGACAAAAATCCAGAGCTCAGTGGATCCGCGAAGGAGACAACAATACCAAATTCTTCCATGCAAGTGTAAAAGGAAACAACAGGAGGAACAAGATTAGAGGGATGCAACTAAATGACAGATGGATTGATGAGGTTCAGGATCTCAAATGTGGCATCAATAACCACTTTGCAGCGCACTATGCTACAGAAATATGGAATTGCCCCTCCCTGGACCTACTTGTTGTATGCAGGCTCACTTTGATGGACAGTGAGATACTAACAACACCTTTCTTGGAGGATGAAATAAAAGCAGCAGTGTGGAGTTTTGGAACTTCTAAGAGCCCGGGACGTGATGGTTTCAATTTCAATTTTATACAAAAGCATTGGAAAGTTTTAAAAGCTGATTTCATATCTTTCATGCAGGAGTTTGATAGGACAAGCAGATTGTGCAAAAGGCCTAAATTTTACTTTTAGAACTCTGATTCCAAAGATCAATAGCCCAATTCTTCTTGAACATTATAGACCAATCTCCTTGGTTGGCTGCGGATACAAGACGCTCTCCAAGTTGTTATCCCGAAGGATGAAAGCAATAATGCACAAGATTATTTTTGAAAATCAGACAACGTTCATCAGAGGTAGGCAAATACTTGATGGGATTCTAGTGGACAATGAAGCTATACACAACATTAAAAAGTTTAAGAAGGCTTCTATACTTTTGAAGGTGGATTTCGCCAAGGCATTCGACACCGTTGATTAGGATTACCTTCTTTATATGCTTCAGAAGTTTGGCTTCAATCAAACCTGGATAAGATGGATGAAAGAATGTATTACCACGGCACATGCCTCTGTTCTACTCAACGGTTGTAGCTCTGGCGAGTTCAAAATCATGCGGGGATTAAGACAAGGGGACCCCCTGTCCTCTTTTATATTTCTAATAGCTATGGAAGGCTTGCATCTGTTGCTCAACAGGGCCATGGATATAAATAGGAGGAAACCAATCAAAGTGGGCTCAATCAAGTTATCTCATTTGCAATACGCAGACGACCTACTAGTGTTTGCAACAGGAAACCAAGAAAATATCTCTTCTATCAAATACATTCTTAGGATCTTCGAGTTAATTTCTGGTCTATCTATTAACTTCAAAAAGAGCCATCTCTATGGAATGAATGTAAGCTCTGAGCGGTTGGGACAATTAGCCTCAAGTCTGAAATGCAGTACTGCTTCTCTGCCGTGTACTTACCTAGGCTTACCCTTGGGGAGCAATCCAAGGCGCCTAGCTATGTGGCAACCCGTGATAGATGCAGTAAGACAGAGAGTTGAGAAATGGGACAATAGACTTCTGACTATGGCTGGGAGAGTGACTCGGTTCGTTCTATTCTATCTAGCCGTACTCTATATTTTCTATCCTTGTTCAAAGCTCCGAAACAAGTGCTGAATCAATTGAATAAGATAATGGGCAGATTTATCTGGAAGCAAAATACTCGGTCTCTCTGGCCGATACATTGGCATAGTTGGAAAGATATCTGCAGAAAACAGTCTGATGGTGGACTTAGCATCAAGAGCATCTCACTGATGAACAAAGCTCTGCTGGGGAAGTGGCTGTGGCGACTTAGAACTGAAAAAGATTCCTTATGGATCAAAATGATATCATCAAAATATATTAAGGCTGATGACATACAAAGTGATTGGAGACTTGTCACACAACCTACCTCCAAGTCTGCATGCTGGGAAGATATATGGAAAATGTCAACTGAAAATTGGTTATCAAGCTCAATGAAACTGGAAGTGAGGCGCGGGAATAAAGCATAGTTTTGGAGGTATGACTGTATAGGAGATGGAAACTTAGCTCTATCGTACCCCCAACTATATAGACTGAGCACACAAAAAGAATGCACAGTCAGTGAAACCTACTTGCTTGATGACTCTGGAATCAGTTGGCACTTATCATTCAGACGTCCATTAAGAGGAAGAGAGGTTAGTGATTATGACAACCTTCTACAGAGACTCTGCTCATCCGAGATATCTACACTAGACAGTCATTTTGGATATAGAACCAAACAGATCTTAGTGTTTATATTGTGTCTTCTGGTTACACTGTGCTATACCAGCAGTGGGATAACAGTGGAACCACGACATCAATGTGCAGTCAGGCTTGGTGTAAATTTACACCGAAAAGAATCCAGACCTTCACCTGGAGGCTTCTGCTAGATCGACTACCAACCGTGGACAAGCTGCTGATCAGAGGGATAAATGTAGCTAAGACTGCGCAGCAATGTGTAATGTGCGCACAAGCACAGGAAACTGCGCAACACTGTTTTGTCAATTGTAATTACGCCAAAGAGCTCTGGAATGCAGTTTACTCGTGGTTTGGCATCCAATATACCGGTCACTCTAGTATCTCCCAACACTTATCTTGTCACTTGGAAATAACACGTAATTCTGGACGAGAGGTTTGGAGATCAATATGGCAGTGTGTCGTATGGTATCTATGGCTACAGATGAATGCAGTCAGATTTGATGGAGAAATGAGTTCTGAGGATCTGCTGGAATGGGTCCAACTTAACGTCTGGTCGTGGATTCAGGTGCACAGAATACATCATAGGGGCACTACCTTCGCAGACTGGTTAAGAGTACCTTGGCTATGTATCGGCTTCCAGTTCTACAATTACATGCCACACTAATTTTTGTCCTTAATTTCCTGCAAATGTGCTTGAATGCTACCTGGTAGGTTTGGTTGCAGTAGTAAAAAAGGGGACAAGCGATGTAAACTCTTGGCCAATTGGCATTTTTCACTTTTAATACAAAGTTTAACTACAAAAAAAAACTTACACATGGGCATCGCCATACACAAAAAGATGGATCTCAAAACAACATTTAAACAACGTCAATATCACCACCCAAACCATGAAAATACTCATCATCCACGTGACTCGCGATGGTCCTGATCGTTTTCATCGCCTGAGATTCCAAGTTTTTGATGACATGCGTGTTCTTCGCAAAGTGATATCCAATCGGTCAACATGAGTATCCAGGGTATCAATGTTCTTGTTATTCTCCAGGCCCTAGTTATGCAGGTCCGCATAGGCCAACTCCACCTCTTCACCGCAGAAAGGTCGTCGTCAATTTTGGCGACCTTGAACTCAGCTTGGTCACAGCACCGCACATCTCTTGCCAAAGCTCATCCCTAGGGACTTTTGTTCATGAACAACCATACTTGGCTTAAATCCAAGCTTGGTTTAGGATTTTAGAAGATCGTAGTTGCACTTGCTTTACATTGTTATGTGATACAGACTTTTATAGAGAAACGACTATCCTATAGAGAATTCTAGACTAACTTTATTTTCTATTTTCTACGTTGTAGGACTACTTTTCGGCGGATCTTGATCTTCTTTTGTGGATGAGGTTGGAGTAGGTCTAGAAGACTCGTGAAGTTGCTGGTTTCCTTCGGGCAACATGATAGCTACAGAGGTAATTTCATTTGTTGAGCTACTTGGGTTGCTAAATTAGGATTCATGGCTGCAGCATGTTGCTGGGTCACATACTAGGCCCCACAAGCTGAGCGGGGAATGGAAGACTACTTGAACCAAAAAGACAAGGATCATAAACAAAACATAAAATAATGAAAGTTTGAGGAAAGTAGTTAGAGATGGCGGTTAAGCTAGGATAAAAAGGTAGAGAGTGAAGAAGAAAAGAGAAAAGGTAGAAAGGCCTGCCAGTGCGAACATCCAGAGGCAGTATAGGAAAATTGGCGAGGGCACTGATTAAATATCTGGAATTTAAATAAACAACTGAAAATAACGAACTAAAAGATTAAATAAAGAACATAAAATAAATAACATTTTTTTGGTAGAAGGTCCAAGATGCATGTCCGAGTATGAATTTTATAAGCCCAACATCATAAATATTATTGGCCCAACAATAATTAAGATGGCGGCCCAAATTAGCAGTTCTGTCCAGCAAGAAAAAGAGGCCCAACTTTTGGTGGCAGCCTAGACGAGCATGTCCCATTCTAACGGTTTCGTGTGTTATTTGATAAAATAAAAGACCCAACCAGGAAGAAAGCTTAAGTGATGAGATGAAATCTTGCTGCTCAAAATTCAAAGTTATGGCCGAACATGAGTCGCAGAGAAAATTCCCAAATTGAAATGAAGAGTCGAGAATGCATTCTTATCTTCTCTCTCCTTGTGTTATAACTGTCATTATAACACAAGATCTAGAACAACAGGGTGGTGGTGGTGGTGGATTTAGCAAAAAGGGAAGGAAAGTGAGTTTCACCAGAGAGAATGGAAAGAAATAGGATAAAGATGAAAGAACAGAAGTCAGGAAAAATCACTTGTCATTTCATAACCTCCATTTCCACTACAACTTCAAGTTATAGACAATTCTCCAACTATTGATTAATTGCCTATGCTTTTACATCATCAAAACATGTTAATATTAATTTATACATACAAAACAACTTCCTTAACAAACAATCAACTTCTTCAAACACGTCTACATTATGTTTATTTCCCGCTGCCACACTCAAACGCTGCTGTCAATTGAAAACTTCCTCATTTCCTGCACTCTTGCTTGTCTGGGTTTTCTCTTCCCCTTGCCTCTCCATCTTGCAGGACTCATTGCATCCGCTCCAGCTGAAGTCATGACAATGCCCCCTCCTCTATGAGATCCTTGTCCCCAAGGATCAGAATTGGGAAAATACTGATTTATCAGTGAAGCATCCTTCCAAGTGTCCTGCATTGGGGTTAATCCGGACCATTGTACCAACAATTGTTCCCTAGGTCCGCCTTTCCCTGGTACCATCCGCCGATTCATGATATTGATAGGTTTAACCTGGAACTCACCATGTTTTCCTATTTCAGGTGCCTGTCCTGCATTCACTTCCCTGGTTTTGAGTTTTTCCTTCAACATTGATACATGGAAAACTGGATGGATTCGGGTTCTTGGGGGTAAGTCCAATCTGTATGCCACTGTCCCAATTTTTGCAGTATTGAATAAGGCTCATAGAATCGAGGAGATAATTTCATGTTTCTTCTGAATTGAACTAAATTCTGGCGGTAAGGATGCAATTTCAGGAATACCTTATCTCCAGCTTCATAATGTCTCTCTTTCTTCTTTTATTAGCATTCAATTTCATTTTTTCCTTGGCCAATACCAAGTTTTCCCTCAGCAACTCTTGTAACGTTTCCCTTTTTTCATGGAAAGCCTTCATTGAACCTATCTTTATTTCAGTAGGTGTAGGTAATGGAATATGATGAGGCTCATATCCATACAGTGTTGTAAAGGGAGTCATTTTAGCACTTGTATGATAAGTTGTATTGTGCCAATGCTCTGCAAGAGGCAACCACTTGATCCATGAGTGAGGTTTATTCGAACACATGCACCTTAAGTAAGTTTCTACACATTGATTCACCCTTTATGTTTGACCATCCATTTGTGTATGATAGGAGGAGCTCAACGCCAGTTTCACTTCAGCCAGGCGCATAAGTTCTGTCCAAAGTAAGATGGTAAACACTTTATCTCTATCAGAGATGATTTCCACTGGCAAACCATGAAGTATATATATGTTGTCAACGAATATTCTGGCCACAGATTCTGCTCCATATGGGCAAGACATAGGTGTGAAGTGCGCATACTTAGTGAATTTGTCAACAATCACTAATATAAGACTTTTTCCTTCAAATTTAGGCAGCCCTTCAATGAAGTCCATGCTAATGCTGCACCATGGATAGGGCATAATCTCTAGTGGCTGAAGTAATCCTGCACTGGATGAAGAATCAGGTTTACTATTTATGCAAGTTTCACAATTGTTTATCCATTTCTCCACTTCTTTTCTCATGTGAGGTCACTGGAAGTAGGACTTGAGTCTGTTTATTGTAGCTTGTATCCCTGAATGTCCACCCATGGGTGAGTCATGGAATAGAGCAATGAGCTTTTGCCTTAGATTAGTACCTTGCCTAGTGCAAATCTTTCCCACTCTTCTAAGCATCCTGCAATTGATATTTACGATAGGTACTTGAATTAATGGCTTTAGCTTGCATAATTTCTGTGCAGTGATCATCGTGCTTATAACTGTCCTAGACCTCTTCAACCCAATCAGTCTTGTAGGTAGAGATATTGTGACAGTTTCCATAAATTTTGGTTCCATACCTTGATAGAGCATCTGCAGTTTTATTGTCAATGCCCTTCTTATATTGCACTTTATAATAATAGCCTAGCAACTTAGATGTTAACTTATGTTGCAGCATAGTGTTCAGCCTCTGCTCAAGCATATGTTTAAGAGCCTGTTGGTCTGTTTTAATAAAAAAATGCAGTCCCCTGGAGATAGCCACTCCACTTTTTCACTGCTAGTACCACTGCCAATAATTCTTTCTCATAGGTAGATAAGGCCTGCTATCTTTGTCCCAAAGCCCTGCTAAAATATGCTGTAGGTCATCCATTCTGAGTCAACACAGCTCCTACCCCTTTATCACTTGAATCAGTCTCCACCACAAAGCGTTGTGTGAAATCTGGTAATGTTAGGATATGGGCTACACACATTGCTTTCTTCAGTTTATCATAAGCCTGCTCAGCCTCTTCTCCCCTTAAGAATGAATCTTTCTTAAGCAGTTGGGTCAGGGGTCTAATCAAAGTCCCATAGTCTTTGATGAATTTCCTGTAGTAGCCTGTAAGACTAAGAAAACCTCTTAGGGATTTTAAATCAGTTGGCCTAGGCTAGCTTACAATTGCCTGCACCTTTGAAGGATCGGTTGAAACTCCTTGCTGAGATATCACATGGCCCAAATACTCCATTGAACTTTGGCCAAATGAACACTTAGACTCTTTGGCATATAGTTGATGCTCTCTCATCACCTGTAGGACAATTTTAAGGGGCCCCAAGTGGTCTTCCCAACAGTGTCTATACACTAGAATATCATAAAAAAATATCAACACAAACTTTCTGATAAAGTCAAAAAACACTTGATTCATGAAACCTTGAAATGTGGCATGAGCATTACATAATCTGAATGGCATCACTAAGAATTCATGTTGCCCTTGATGAGTGATAAAATTGTTTTTATGAATATCCTTCTCTTCTATTATAATCTAAAAATAGCTAGATCTCAAATCTAGCTTGCTGAAACATACATCGCCATGTAATTCATCCAACAGTTCATCAATAATAGGTACAAGAAACTTGCTTTTAACTATTAAACTGTTTAAATACCTATAATCAATACAAATCATCCACCCTCCATCCTTCTTCTTCACTAATAACACCGGAGAAGTAAAGGGACTTTGACTTCTTCTTATTAATCCGTTGGCTAGCAACTGTTAGTGTTATGTCCTAAGGCCAATCACCTTAGGCCTATGTATTGACACTTTAATGTATATATGATTGTAGCAACCTTCACTACTTGTTTATTTATAACATATAAAATAGTGAAGTCTAGCATTGATAACTTAGAGTATATCACAAAGAGTTGTGATGATGGGACCATTCTAATTAAAGCTATCAATACTAAACATCCCTAACCATAACATTAGTGATATAAGGCATCACTAATACGGACAGGTTAGCATGTTCTCAACCAATTTCTTTTGAAGGAAATAGTTGATCTCATCAACTATAGTGTAATGACACTTAAGCTAGAAACATGGATGCTTG
>JAOWBN010212482.1:0-13819 GCA_028565015.1 Pinguicula moranensis
TTTGTGATACACTCTATATTATCAATGTCAGGCTTCACTATTTTATATGTTATAAATAAACAAGTAGTGAAGGTTGCATATATACAACATTAAAGTGTTAATACATAGGTCTAAGATGATTGGCCTTAGGACATAACACTAACAACCAACACTTGCTTAGTGGAGATAATAAATAAGCAATTAAAAATAGCACTCCCTTATGGTTGTTGGTTGTGTCCTTCAGAAGGACTCAGAGTTTGACGCCACATCCTTCGCCTCCCCAGTAGAAAGAGGTGTGCCAGAGTAAAAGGGTGGGGGCAGTGGTGTGACTAGAAACTGGAGGCCTAGGGTTACTGCCATGAGAACTATGTTGGAGTGCACGAATGTGATGCAAAGATGTGTGTGATCTACAAATGCCTCCCATTGGGCTGCTAAAGGTGCGGTTGGGGTTGGATGTCCTGAACTCAAAGTTGGTTTGTCAGTGGATAGTGAGATACCTTAGGTGCGTCAAAAATGTTGTTGTTGATTTCTTCCAATACACCCCCCAATTTTTTATACAATGTGGCCTTGATATGCGAGGCAGGGGGAAACAATTTCTCTTTGGATGATTGAGGTACGCCAGCCTTCAAGTAGATAGTAGTGATTAAGAAGGGGCAATGCAACAAGCTAGAGTGCCTACCCAACCCAAAGACACTCTCCCGAATGTCATTATACAAAGCTTTCCCCAAGTTAATGCTCATGCCTATCTATATAGATTAGATCAAAAACAATCTCTTCAATTTAATGTTCGCTATGTGCTTGGTAGGCATCATTTGGGCACAAATAAAAATGTGCCAAAGAACCACATTGGAATGGTAGTCACCTTTGTGGACACCCAACTCAACTGACTTTGGCCCTGTCGACGTTTTCCACTTCATTATCGGCAAACTCAATAGTTGGGAAACCTCCTTTAAATCTAGATTTGCTTTCACACAATGGGAGTATTCATCCTCTTCCACATTTGGAATGTTGTAGATTGCGTTGATTTCCTTGGGTCCAAAGGAACGAGGCACCCCGAACTCACACTCTATCTCCTTCCACAATTATCAAATTAGCGTAGAACTCGTGCACCAAATTGATGTAGTAGTTACCTGGGCTACCGATAAACTTACTCCAACTCCTCTTTTTACAAGCCTGCCGAAAGTGGAACATGACCCCTTTTGATAATTCGCTTTCCTTGATAACATCAAGGACACCCATAGTTGAATCATAAAATTCCATGGCTTTAACCCCCTGAAAATTTCCTTGTGCTGCAACTTTTGCCCTTTTCAGTGCCATATTGTGAAGAACACTCGACTCCCCACAAGGATTTCAAATTTCAAAAGAGATGTAGTCGCTTAACCCAACAAATGTCACAAACTTTATGTGTAGCAGATGGACGGGAAAAGGATGCCTGGCTGACAGTGGTCAACAACTTACACTCGCCAAATGGCACTCGAGGTTTTGGCCGGGTCTTTGCAGAGAAATCAAGGGCTAGGGAGTTGGGTGTGAGCAAGAAGTCGAAGAAGAAGGAGTTTTGGGTTTTTTTGGGGTTGTATATAGGAATTTGAGGCTTTTTGGTACTTTCAACCCAATTATGTTGAGATTCCAAAATTAGGATTTGGGGAATCAAATTGAGGCATGTAATTTAATGAAGTTTAGGAGTGTAATTCTTTAATTTCACCTAAACTCGAGAAAGTCTGGTCAGCTAGGATCCGACTCCAACAACTTGGGGATGCCACCCAGCGAACTTGTTTGTCTCTGAACTTGCTTGGAGAGAACTTTACTTGAATTTTTGTCTACATACCTTTCTTGCTGAACTTCAACTCTGCTATGCAACTGCATCACAACAAACACTCCAATTCGTGGGTTCTAAAATCAACCTTACACATACAAGTAACACAACTAGTAAAAATTAAAACTGCTACATGAAATCTACTAATCCCAAACAAGTATGGTCCACCTCCTCCCCAAGCTTAAAGCTCATTGATTTGAATTTTTTTCTAGCAGAAGATAAACGTTGAGTTAGGAACTTATTCTTGTATCAATATAAACACATGAATGACACAAATTTTAAAATTAAGCAACAAAAAGGGATAGATTGTGCAACCCAACAAAAAGTTACATGAAATAGAAGGATATAAAAGAATGAAGATGGAAGAAGCGTATTATGCCGTAAAAACCCAATCAAACATGAAAAATCAACCTCTAGCCAATTACTATGCTAGAAACGAATGAAAATCAGAGGTCTAATCGAATGCCTATCCGAGGATCTACTCTATGATAAATACGAATATCATAAAAACATCCTTTACATGTAACCTAAGATGCATGTAACCTATTTCTCTTTAGAATAGGAATTCAAAGAAATAAAGAGAGTCGTCTCAAGTTCATAACTTTGATAAAAAAAAAATCATCTATCAATAAAAAACTAAATTTTTGCCTTTAAACGCTTATAAAGGGACAACAGTCTCCTAGTATAGTTGGAGTCTTGACTAATTAAAATTCCAAAAGAATTGGGAACTTCCTTAAGGAAAAATATCGAAGGTTGTATTCTCTTCGTATGTGGCGATGCCAGAATAGTATCTCTTCTGCGTGTTCCCTATTCTACCGATCTGCCAGAGTTAAGTGCCATCATTTCTTCACCTAAACTATATCTCTCCCTCGCCGGGGTCACCAGTTGGTTCCGGGGGAGTCCCCCCTCCTCTCCTCTCCTCTCCTCTCCTCTTTTCTCCTCTCCCTCTCCGCTCCTCTCCTCCCATCTCCTTTCCACCTTAGCTTTGTGCATCTTGCTCACTGTTGCCCACATAGATACTTATACATATAACACCCTATCTAAAGTAGCTCCAATTGGTTGAGCTATACCATGGATGACTTGTGGAACATTCCCTCCAAAAAACTAAGGATGATAAGGAAATCCTACTTTAGACTGCACCAACGGCTGTTTTCCCATATTAGCTGGAAGAGGGAGATAAGGGACATAATACCAGAGACAAGGCGTCCTA
This sequence comes from Pinguicula moranensis, assembly GCA_028565015.1. Lineage (NCBI taxonomy): Eukaryota > Viridiplantae > Streptophyta > Magnoliopsida > Lamiales > Lentibulariaceae > Pinguicula > Pinguicula moranensis. The sequence goes on from JAOWBN010212482.1 coordinate 3,003, forward strand.
GTCAGCATGGAGTATAAGGACTATACTCCACCCATGCGAGGGTAGATTCAAGAAATATGCAGAGACCTTGGCCACTACAAAGGCTTACTACTAGAGGTGTCTCCTATGCTCAAGCTATGAATCAAAACATGGATTGTAACATGGCACATGCTGGCAAGGTAACTAAGACACAATGGACGGAGTCATTTATTAGAGGCAATTGTGGTATGAAAGAGACATTCTTTATTACAAATTTTCCACCTACCTGCCTCGTGGAGCAGTTGGAGAAAGTCTTGAAAAGGTGTGGCAATATGCAGGCCTTAAGAATGAGTGGTAAGAAAGGTTAGGATGGCCTGCCCTTTGCGTTTGCTAAATTTGTGCAGATTTATGACCTGCAATCTCTGGGATATCAGCTAAATAATATCTGATTTGGCACTTATAAAATTTGGGGAAACAAAGCCAAGCATCCTCAAGCTAGAAGACTGTCTAGACATATAAACCAGATGAATCTTAAGTGGGACACTAAAGCTGTCTCTACTGATATTAAATCTAAGACTAAACTGGTTAAAATTCATGTATCCTTTGGGAACATAGGCCAGTCGTCCAAATCTAAAGCTACAACTGGTGAGGTACAACATCTGAGCATAAGACTCAGAACAAAGACTACTTGATTCCAAGGAAAATTTGGAAGGATAAGTTTGTGTAGCCTAAACTGGCTATCACTCCTATCCAGAAGATTGTGGTAAGTAGAGCCCCTTTATTACTCAATGGAAAGGTGGGACTTTTGAAGCATAAGGATGGCCAAATTGAATTTCAGTTCGAGCTTAAGAGAGCAGGTTACTATACTCTGAGAGCTAGTCCTATAGGACAAGGTAAGGTGCTCATCTGGGAGGAGGAACCTGGGACAAAACTAATGAACCTCATCAAGGATAGCCTCCTTAGCTGACTAGAAAGAATCAACTAACAATGTCAGTTTCACCAGACTAGTATGGATCAAGATTCTCGGCATTCCCCTTCTTGCATGGACGAAAGCACATCTGAAGCAAATTGGTCAAAATACGGGTAACTTGATCTGCTTGGACAGTGTGGTGGAGCTGGACTCAAAGAAATACCCACTTTCCATCAGGGAGTTAGACAGGCAGAAATCTCTAATTGCCTGGTCTGAACTTTCATCTTCTGTCTCAGAGGAACTCTATTAATGGATGAATCTGATTCTAGTTTGGATCAGAGTCTGATAAATTCTTAGAATGCTCAACAGACAAAATCTACTCTTGAAGTGCCTTGTCAAGCAGGTAACATATCATCTCCATCTGATAAGCTTGTTAACACTAATCCATCTACTGCAGGTTCAGTTGACATCTGGACTCCCCCTAAGTTAGAATGGTGGACAACATCTGCTGCTTTAGTTGCAGTGATAAGGACCCCAACTGTGGCCACAAATAAGTCTACTTCCATCCGGGATAAAAAAACAATTGAGCCTAGAGAAAAAGGCCCTCGAACCAGAAGTCAGGTAAGGAAAGAAATGACAGCAACCCGTAAAAAGGAACAAGAAACATTGGATAGCTGGTTAGAATAACTATTAGAAAAATAATCACCTAAGTATAACCTTAATAGATCTGAACCAGCTGATTCTGAGATAGGCAGGATCTTCCCCCCATCAGAAAGTAATGAGCTAGATCGAATTATAGAATTGGGACAAGATCTAGTGATAGATTATGGACAGTCTACGACTTTGGCAAGATCTATGCTAGTTGCAATGAATAGATCTGTTAACAAAACAAGCACCAACCAAAGAGATGGGTTAGGCAAGGTACAAGACCTCAATGAAGTGGATAACATATAATGTCAGAGGGCTTGGAGGGAGTGGCTGGAGGAAAAGAGTAAAGGAGTTGATTGCACACTCAAAGGTAGACTTTATAAGTATGCAGGAAACAAAGCTTGATAATGTGGACAGGATGTTATGCCTGGTATGATGAATCTTTTGATTGGGCCTACACAAGTTCAGTAGGACGGTCAAGAGGGTTGCTGTGTATGTGGAATAACCTGAAATTTAGAATAACAGGCATGTTCTCAGGGGGGGATTCTTAGGTGTCATGGGTTTCTAGAGTAATGAGATAGTGGCCTGTAACATGGTGAATATGTATGGTCCCTCATATCTACATATGAAAATGGATCAGTGGCAGGAGCTGGAGAACGCTATCACAGACAAACAGGAGGAAAGATAGTGTATTATGGGGGACTTAATGCAGAACTAGGAAAGGAAGAGATGAAAGGTGTGGCTCAACAAAACTATGCGTCTGAGAGGGTAGCTTCTCAAGATTTTGTATGGAGACTTAAACTACAGGACCTAACAATGTCCAGGAGGGAGTTTACTTGGTATCTTAGCTCACTTAAATGCATGAGCCGGCTAGACAGATTTCTCCTAAATGAGGTATGGTATAACTCTATCTACTGAATGAACCAAAGTTGGTCTGGATAAGGATGACTCATACCACATTCCAGTAGGATTATTTACCTCAACAATGAACTGGGGGTCTAAACCTCTAAGGTTGTTGGATCACTGGCTGATGGATGAAGGGTATAACAATCTAGTGGAGGAAACATGGAATCTTCCATGTACTCTGAAATATGCTAGTCAAAGAATCAGGTATAGGATTAAGGTTATCCGAGTGGCCATTAAGGGTTGGAATGCAGGTGTTCCTAGAGACCTTACTACTACAAGGAAATAGATGTTACAATAACTTAAAGAAGTGGAACTGGCGACAGAAAATGATAACAACATGAGCCCTGAATTGCAACAGAAAGCCAGGAATATGAAAACTCAAATAGACCAAACCACAAGAATGTTCGATAGTACTTTATATCAGAAAGCCAGAGTCAAATGGATTAAAAAAAGGTGATGCAAACACTGCATTTTATCATGGTTGGTTGAACATGCATAGACCCAGGGGTACCATAAATGGAATATGAGATAAACATCAGTTGGTTTAAGATGTGCAAGGTATTAAAAACTATTTTAAAAAGTCATTTAGAGAGGAGATATCAGGAGTTCAATTGGCAGAGGCCTACACTGCCAGCACCTCTCTTCAACAAACTCATAGATGCAGACAGAACTTGCCTCATTTCCCCCTTCACAGAAAATGAGTTGATGGAGGCAATTAAATCTTGTGGAAGTATGAGGAGTCCGGACCCTGATGGAATTAACTTTGCATTTATCAAACACTTCACCTACCTATTTAAGGATGAGATGTATCAGATGCTGCTGGAGTTCTACAAAAATGGTAAGATGGCCACAAGGAGTAATGTGGTACATATTATCCTGACAGCTAAGAAGCTAAATCCAGAGGACTTTAGACCAATCCCATTGATTGGCTCCATGCCTAAAATAATCTCTAAAGTCATGTCCAGGAGGTTGGCATTAGTGCTAGAACGTATCATAGCACGAACATAGATGGCCTTTCTGAAAAATAGGAAGTTGGTGGACAACATTTTAATTGCCAATGAAGTGATAGATGAGACCAAAAAGTTGAGGAAGAAAGCTCTCATATTTAAGGTTGATTTTGAAAAGGCCTTTGATACTATCAACTAGTCTTACCTGCTAAAAACAATGGATAATATGGGCTTTCCTCCATGCTTGTTAGATTGGATAAGGGAACTCCTCTCCTCTGCAACTACCTCCATCCTCATCAATGGTAGTCCCACCTATGAATTTATCCCTCAAAGAGGCTTGAAACAGGGAGATCCATTATCCCCACTTCTATTTCTAATAGCTACAGAGGGACTGTCTGCCCTAATGAGAAAAGCTACAAATCTGTAGCTCTTTAAGCATCTCCAGATTGGCAACAATGCGGTGGAAGTCTCACACCTTCAGTTTGAGGATGATACTCTCCTATTTGGTGAAGCATCCTGGAAAACATTGACCAGTTTTAAGGCCATATTGAAGAACTTTGAGCTAATATCTGGCTTGAGAGTTAACTACCCAAAAAGTCTCTTGCATGGCATCAACATACCATAGCTGGAATTAGAGGAAATGTCAGCATACCTAAATTGCAAGATGAGTGGTATACCTTTGAAGTATTTGGGTCTGCCGGTAGGAGTGAATCATCATAGGAAAATAGTATAGAAACCAGTGTTAGAAAAGATGGTAAGAACTCTTAGTTCTTAGGAGAACAAACTGCTGAGTAGAGGGGAAAAGCTGACCATGATCAATGTTGTCTTGACAGCCATTCCTCCGCCCTTCCTATCCTTTTATCGAGTTCCTAAATTGGTTATAAAAAAACTCACAGCTCTTCAGAGGGATTCCTTTTGGGGATCAACTGGGGAAAGGAAGAAACCTTTCTGGACCTCACGGAAAAAAATCCGTATACCTATACCTAGTGGTGGGTTGGGGATCAGAGCAATTGATGTCTATAATAAGGCTCTTGGGTAAGTGGGGTGAGAGGCTTCTGCAAGGTAAGGAAAATATGGCCACAGACACAATCAAATCTAGATATACTACTCCTGAACATGGACTGCAGTTGGGGAGTTTAAGGGAGCTAAAGGAACCTAAACACATGTGAATTAATACTAGAGGTTGCAGAAGAGGTCTGGGGTATGCCTCCACCTGTTGGAAGTATCTGATGGACCTTCTCAGTTAAAGCTGGTATGAGAATAATGTGGATATCCACCTTGGAACAGGGACATGAGTCAGATTCTGGCATGATGGTGTGCAAACAATTCACTTGCTGAAACTTTCCCATATCTGTACAGAATAGCTGCAGACAAACAAGTTTAGTATCTGCATCTGGCACTTGGATAGATAGCTGTTGGGAATGGAACATCCAGTGGCGAAGGGCAGTCAAAAATGATGAGGGTACACAGATGACTAACCTATTCTATGCGCAGCAGGACAGGGTTCCACAGATGAGGAGCTGATCACTATATCTTCAGAGGAAGCAAAGATGGATGTTACTCTACTAGCTCTGCATATAAGCACATTTTAGATGTATCTGATCAGGTAATACCAGTTGAAGAAGTTAGCCAATTATTGTACCTGTGGAATAGATCTCACCGAAGAAGCACATAATCCTGGCATGGAGATCCCTAATGCAAGCACTTCCATTGAGATCAGCTCTGCAGAATAGAAGGATCATTCCGAGTGATCAGGACATTAGTTGTATTTTATGTCAAACAGGCTCAGAAACATTCAATCATTTATTTAGATCTTGTATACTATCACTTTCTATTTGGCAAGGAATACATAGATGACTCATACCAGGGATGGATATGGCACAGGAAGTTCCCAACCTAATGCAATTCTGTTCTAACAAACTAGCAGGTACGAATATAGATGCATGGAAGTCCATTTGGATTTCTTTCAACTGGCAGGTGGATGTTGAGAAACAGAATACACTTTGAAGGGAAGAGATGGTCCACAGAAGACGAAACCCATGCTATACAAACAAACATGTGGCTAGGGATCAAAGCCAATAGACCAGCTGGTCATTTTCCTAATTCTCTAGTGGACTAGATGTCCCAACCTATAATCTACTTGTTTTTTCAACTGTAAAACTAACGGTCATAGGAACCGGCTGTGGCTAAACTGGGCCAAAATTCTGGCTGCAATGGTTAAGTGATCTCACCCCACCCCACGCTATTGAAGATCTTAATACTATTTAATTCATTGTTCAACCCATTTAGACACATAGTCCATGGCTACCAGAATGCACCTTTGAGCAAAAGAAGGTGGGAATCGACCCATGAAGTCGAGGCCCCATACATCTAAGGGTTCAACTTCGAGGATGGGTTGTAGGGGCATCTCATTGTTTTTTTAAATTTGTCCTAATCTTTGGCACCGGTCATAAGTATTCAGAAATGAGTGGGCATCCTTAAATAATGACGGCCAATAAATGTCGCATTGTAAACCTTTAGCTGTTGTACGGTTGCCTCCAAAAATGACCTTTGCATTCTAGTGGGTGGCAATGATTCAATATGGAGCTCATCTCTTCCTCGGAGATGTATCTTTGAATGACTTGGTTCGAGTAGAACTTGTATAAGATAGGTTCATCCCACAAAAAATACTTTACTTGAGAGAAAAACCTTTTCTTTTGTTGATACGATAACCCTGTGGGTATGACCTTACACAATGTAATTTACAAAATCTGTATACCAAGGTTCCTTGCTTGATTCCACTGCCAATAACCTTTCATCCGGAAAACTGTCATTGATAGGAAGTTTATCAAATGCATTCACACTGTGGCCATGTCCTCCAAGACAAGATAGGTGATCAGCCACCAAATTTTTAGAACCCTTCTTATCCTTGACTTCTACATCAATCTCTTGTACTAATAGAAGTCAACAAATCAGCCGAGGTTTTGCATCATTTTAACCAGGAGATACTTTATTGCGAAGTGGTCTATGTTCACCAAAACCTTGCTCCCGATGACATATGGCCAAAACTTGTTGAATGCAAAGATTATGGCCAAGAGCTCCTTCTTGGTTGTTGCACAGTTCAGCTCAGGAGGATTCATGGTTCTGCTCGCATAGCAGATGGCGTGAAAAATCTTATCCTAACGTTTCCCAAGCACAGCTCCCATGGCATAATCACTTGCTTCACACAGTATCTCAAAAGGTATCTCCCAATTCGGCGCACAAATAACTGGAGTAGATGTGAGTTTTTCCTCCAGCATGTTGAAAGTTGTCAATCATTTCTCATCAAAGTTGAAGGGGCCCTCCTTATCAAGAAGTTTGCATAATGGACGAGTGATATTAGAAAAATCCTTAATAAATCTACGACAGAAACCTACATGGCCCAAGAAACTTCTACCCCCCTTAACGGACAACGATGGTGTTAACTTGACAATCACTTTAATCTTGGCTCTATCGACTTCAATTCCCAAACTTGGCACCTTGTTTCCCAGAACAATTCCTTCCTGCACCATGAAATGACATTTTTCCCAATTAAGCACTAAATTGGTGTCTTCACACCGTGCCAATTCCTGCTTCAGATTGCATAAGCAGCCGTCGAATGAGGATCCAACCACAAAAAAAAATCATCCATTAATACTTCAATGATACGCTCTACCATATTTGAAAATATGGATATCATGCACTTCTAAAACGTTGTTGGTGCATTGCATAAACCAAGGGCATGTGGTGGAAAGCAAAATGTACCATATGGGTAGGTGAATGTTATATTTTCTTGGTTTTCCGGGGCAATAGATATATGGTGTTAACCTTAATATCCATCAAGATAGTAAAATTTATGCCCCGCGAGTCTATCCAACATTTGATCATTAAAAGGCTGTGGGTAACAATCCTTTCTCGTGGACTTATTCAGCACTCTATAATCTATACAGATTCTCCAATCTGTAACTGTTCTTTTGGGAATCCATTCATTGTTGTCATTAGCTTCCACAATCATACCTTCTTTCTTGTGGACACATTGGACCGAAATGATCCAGCTGCTGTAAGAAATAGTGTAAACAACCCTGGCATCCAACCACTTCAAAATCTCCTTTCTCACAACTTCTTTCATCACTAGGTTCAATAGGTGCTAAGAAGCTATGGAGGTTTTGCTACCCCTTTCCAATAAAATCCTATGCATGCATAAGGATGGATATCTTTTATGTTCGCGAGTCTACCCAATGGCGCATTTATGCTTCCGAAGTACTCTCAATAAACAATCTTCCTCCAGCCGAGACAAAGTGTTTGAAATTATGACTGACAATGTGCTTGCCTTGCCCAAGAATACATATTTCAAGTGTGTGGGCAAGGACTTCTACTCCAGGGTTGGTGCTTTCTCGATGGAGCTCACTTGAGGGGCTAGTCTTTCTCCAAAATCTTCAAAGTGCCTTCTTCTCTATGGTTCATTAGTCTCCAACCAATTTTTTCAGTTTATCTCGATGGTATTCATATTCTTCCAAGGGCATGTGATCAGTACAATCAATGCTTGAACAATTCTCCCAGCTGTCAGGGTGTTTCATCTCTTGAAACACATTTTTTTTTGATAATCCAAATTTCATTAATAAAAATATGAATGTACAAAAAATGAAAGAAAAGGAAAAGTGAAAAATTACAAAGATAGCCCCCAAAACAAGAAACTATGACATAAATCACATAGGAGATCCACTATCTATACTCTTTGTGGGTGATCTGGTGCTCTAATTTTTCTTCATACTCCCTAACTGGTATAGCCAATGGTGATCTTGTACAAGGCTCACCTAGTGTCATCGTAGATTACAAAGCAGCTCGGCATTCAGATCATTGCCAACATCTGCTCTTTACCAAATCCAAATGTCATGACTGTCATATTGTCAATTCCCATTATAGGAATCTAGGTACATAGCTCGATTAAGATTGGTGGGATATCCCTATAGTGGCAGAGAGGCCTATATTCAAAAAAAGCAGTCTAACAGATCATAAACAAAGAGTGTAGACTAATGCAATCTGTTATGCAATAAAGATCACATCGCAATCTTAGGACCTCACTTTCTAGATGTTAAACTACATCTTTGGACATATTGCCTGACAATTATATCTACGCCAAATAGAGCATTGAATACAAATGAAGAAAAAGATTTCCTGACAGCTGACTCTACAGCCATTTGTCTACCCCTTGAATTTGGCATCATTCTCTATCTTGCCAAGACTTAAAAAACTTGGCAATTTTAATCCAAAGGAGGATCGGATCATGTTGAAGTGGAATTTGAGGTGTAAGTTTGTTTGCTTTGCTGCCCTACTTGTTCCAAAAAGTGGTGAAAGAGCAGTGAGATTGAACAAGAAAGAAAATCAGCCTGCTGAATTAAACAGTTGCCACAAAGAGATCCTCTCGGAAGCTTCCTGATGAGAAGTTGAAATGATTGGGACATAAGCAAAGTAGAAAAAACAAAAGCTTCATGTAACAACAATAATTTTTTCTATAGAGGCATTAGAACTGAAGACATTCTGATGCTAATGGTTCTTGTTATGGTGCAGCTCTACCAGTTATCAGCACTGACTTAATAGAGAAGTTCATTTCCAGGTATATGGGCACACAAAAAACGTTCCACCATCAGGGGTATGTGAAACAATCTGCACAATAACAGTTCACAGCACAAACAAATCAGATTTAAAAATATGCATGTGAGTACAAACGTATTGAGCCATAATTGTCATAATGCAAAATGTTATCCTAACATCAAGACCACCCCTGTTGAGACAAATGAGAGAGCCTGATTTAGATCAAATTCTTTGTGAGTCAAAGTTTAAAAGAAGATACATTAAATAGGATTTAGAAGCCAATCTGTGGTAGAGTAGGGCTAGGAGTGGCACTGTCTATTGGATGAGATCCAAAGAAAGGATGTTATCTTGATATTAGACACAATGCTTAAATAGTTATGGTCTTTGGCTTCAAAGAATTTCATATTTTTGGCCTTCCACACTAGCCAGACCATAGCAGCCCAGATAGCTCTCCAGGATCCTGAATTTACACTGCTAGGTTTAGCTAATATAAAATCTGATAATGAAGGAGCTTGAGAAACAGTCAGCTGATTAATATCAGGTGATGAAAGCAGTCCCTCAAACCTGTCCAAACCTGTAAGACCAAAGAACAATTTCTGAAAATGTGATCCACATAATCATAACCTGAAGGACAAATGGAGCAACTGATATCCTAATTTGCAGGGATAATATGCCGCAGCTGAAGGCCTCCTTTGGTAGGCAGAGAGTCTTGAAGTAGTTTACTAACAAAGATGAGAACTTTCTTAGGAGCCATAGACAACCAAAGAGAACTTAGATTAGCAACCTCTTGAGGAGAGTAAGGTGAGTCAACGACTGCTAGGATCCTGCCATAGGTTTTTTGACAGTGTATTTTCAATCTGAGCCGGTGTTAAAAGAGTATTTATCCATGCAGGTGTTTAAGAGATGGACTTCCTTGAATAGTAGAGCTAGATTAGAGAGGTCGAGTAATTTAGAAATTCTAAGAGGCCTTCTCCAAGTCCATGACCATTGCTAAGAAGATGAGTCCCACAATCCCATTTCTTATAGTAGAGCATTTTTCTGTAGAGTGGTTCTCAAAAGTCTTTGGAATTGCTCTTCAAAGGAATTATTAAGGAGCCAGGTGTCCTTCCAGGACCTGATAGATGCACCTGACCCAACTTTCAGTCTGACTGAATGACTAAACCAGCTGGAGATAAGAATTTCCTGAAGTTGATCCTCCATGAACAAGCATAAGCACAACCCCTTCTTCTGCCTTGTTGACTCATAGATCCCTGAGGTGTATAAACTTCTCTCCATATTCCCACAGATAGGCAACCCTCAATACCTTATTTTGAGCGAAGATTATACATGGCAAGATCAGAACTACTTGAGAGCAGACGTTCACCCCATTTACCCAACAGAGCTTCATTAAAAGCTTTCAAACTTCTGACCCCTACCTCCTTTGGCCACTGGGGCAATCATTTTCCTCCAGAAGATCCAATAGATCTTTTTTTTTTATCCTTGCTGCTATTTCAAAAAAAGGACCTCCTAATTTCGTTAGCTGATGGATGCCAAGAAACTTGAGATTGGAAGAAGGAGAAGAAGTGAGAAGGTAGGGCATTGAGAATTGAATTCATAAGGATTAGCTTTCCTCCTGCAGATAGGTATCTATGGTCCCAAGAATTTAGTACCTTGCTGAATTTATTTATTACTAAATGCCAAGTAGATAATCTAGCGGGATTTGTACCAATAGGAAGGCCTAGTTACCTGAATGGAAAGGATTTAGTTTTACATCCAGGTACGCTGCCATCTCGTCTAAGGTATACTCAACTCAACTCAACTCAACTCAACGTACCCAGTATATTACCAACTAAGTTGGTGTCTGGGGGGTCAGATGTACG
>JAOWBN010212492.1:0-13818 GCA_028565015.1 Pinguicula moranensis
CAGCAGCAGCAACCAAGGCTAATTGCAATCTATGAGCAAAACAATGGATATGATATGCATAAGGGCATTCTCTTAGGAAAAAAGCCTTTAATCCATTTCAAGATCCTCGCATATTGCTAGCCCCATCGTACCCCTGACCTCGCATATTGCATATTTGTAAATCATAGTTGGTCAATACATCATATATTTCATTCTTCAGTGTAGTAGCAGTAGTACTCTTCACATATACAATTTCAAAGAAACTTTTTGAGATATCTCTTACTCCCTATTTGAGATATCTCTTGCTTCATCAACTAGAATACAAAATTTGCCATCACCAATCTCCCCACGTATCTTTTTCCTTACTTTTTCAGCAAAAATATTCAAAATCTCTTTTCCAGACTTTGGTGAACAACATGTAGCATTTAGAGGAGCATTCAATATGGCATTATCAACATCACCATTCATTCTTCGCAATAATTTAAGCAATTCCAAAACATTACCTTGACTATTGGAAGAAGATGATTCATCATGTCCTCTCAATGCACAAGCTTGAAGAGTAAGCTAGCGGATGCTTTCAACTATAGCCATAAGCTTCGCACGTTTTTTTTTGCATCACCTCTAGCCTCAATGGATTCATCACCCTGCTTATATGCTGATTTATATTCTGAAATTCATTCGATTGACATTTTTTTGATGTTGTGACTTACCTTGTTCTCCATTATGCCGAAGTAATGGACAATGTTTTCCATCATTAACACATTTCCAACTCTTGAATCCAATGGATGTAAATGTATCATGAGGACTATTAGTCCCATCATCAAATAGGAAGCATGGAAAACAATATGCAGCATCCTTCGTCGGTGAATACTCTAACCAAGGATACTTTTTAAACCAAGACATCTGAAATCGACGCTTTTGTCTTCCATCTTCTGTCCAAGGATAGTTCTTTAACTCAGGTTGAAATGCCTCCTTCTGGATGTAAGCTCGTCTCATTGCATCTCTTTGATTAACATCATATTTGTAAATCGGCATTCGTTTGCCTGGATCACGTTCAAGATTATCAACTTCAATTTCCACACTAGTGGGATCAGGAGGAGGATCATGCTCAGGAGGAGGATTACACTCAGGAGGTGGAGGAACAACTTCATTCTCCATTATTCGGGGTTGAGAATTCTCATTCTCCACTCTACTTGCAGAAGCGTTATCTCTTTTGAAGAATGCATATATTGTTCATGTTCTTGCTTTGTTTGTTTTTTGTTGGCTATCCATCTATAATCTAGTAGATAAAAATGAATAAATAAAACGAGTAAATAAAAGAGATAAGATGGCGAGACAAGAAATGACAAACAACATTACGCCAACACTAAAGCTTCAACAATGAAAGCACCAGCACCATGTAACAAATTCTACATCCTAAGTGACCAGGGTAAACTTTCCTCATAAAACATTTGCTCACTGCACATATGCTATATGACTAGTCAAGGTTAATGGAAAAGTTGGTTTTGAACATAAGTAATAAATATTGTTTTTCTTTATTCTTAAAAATTCATTAATCGGCAAGATGAGCCCCTGACAATGAGATCCATTCAACATGCTTTGGGATGGGATCCCACTGGAATAATGCAAGCCACATTTTAGTTGGCCACACTCTACTGGTTCTACCTTCTTACTCCACTAGCATAGATTTAGTTAACGCAGCAATATCCATCCCATTTGAGCCAGATCTGGCTACGTCTAGTTGGCTATCCAACTGCTTAATCGGGATCCCAACTCCGATTATAGATCTAGCATCTCTAATCTCCAAGCTCACAATAGGATACGTGGGGGATTATGTGGTAAGACTAGAAGGTGATGAAGTCTTAGTGAACTTAAAACAGTAGTCAAGACCAGATCAGACTGTTGAATGATGCAATAACAATGCAGATGCTCGGATTGCATTCCCTGCATCCATGGAGATTGGTGAAAAGGAAATTAGCAAGACCAACTTGGATACGAGTGAAGTGTAAACTACTTCAATGTTTGTACAAAGCACTTTTCACCACAATTGTGTCACAACTTGGCTCCCTGATTGCCAAAGGGAGTGGCGATGCCATACGCAAAAAGGAAGAGACTCATAAAATGGTAGAGGCAAATAGAGCTTTGGCAATAAAACTCTATTGAGAATGGAAAGGTAGTTTGGGCGAATCCATATCATGACAACTCAGAACCAACAAGTCGACCAAACTGTGGAAATAGTAACATGGGAAGAGAAATTTTGTATCCATGTTAAGGAGTAAATAAGCAGGATAGATGAGGTCTGGAAAATTAGACCATATGGTCTCAATTGGGGACACAAAAATGTGCAATCCATGCAATTAAATGAGTGGCCAACTCTGAACAAAGCAAGTACAAGAAAAGTAGAAGAGTAGACTCACAGAGCTGGTAAATAGGCCATAAATGAGAACACAGGTCAACCCTCAAAATCATGGGTGCTCATTGGTCAGAGCTTTAACGTAGCCCGAAAGTACAAAATACAGAACTCAACCTTCCATAAAGAGGAATGAATCTTGTTGGTGAAGGACCTAGTGTTGGCAACGGCTCCATAGAAAATAGGGAAAAGGTTTTTGATCGTCAAAAAAACATTGGAATAGACGAAGCTAATTTGCATGAAATGAGGGAGTTTCCCAATGGAAATAGTTTGGATGAGATTATGGATTGTAATAATCATGTAACACTAATGAGCCCGATAGCAGAGGTAAATGCTAAAAGTGATGCAACATTGTGTCTAAATCTTCAAAAATATTTGAGCTCGAGTATAGAAATAACATCAGATGCAGACAACACAACCAAAAAAATGGTGTGAGAGAGTTACGAATAGGTTGACCATAATTCTCAAATGGGCCAACCGACTAGGCCTCAATTGAAATGTGTCGAAGGAAAAGTAATGAATGAGGCCGATTTAGATATTTTTGAGGAAACTAATGAGCCCAATCTGAGGAACGCGGTTTGAACAAGATTCGGCATCTTTTATGCTTATTCAGAAGGTATAGCCTGACTTTAACCCGAATACGAGTATGTGGATGAAGGAATATATCAGGCAATGGAATTAACCAACGTCCTTACAAATCAATTTCCTAACTCGCAGGACTTGGATCCATTCTCACAGATGTCTCTGATTGAATTATTTTTGTGCTCCTTCGAAAATTAATTCGAGAGAATGAATCCCCCAGTGCTCAATCTGCAAAGAACTTAGGGAGCATATTTTGAGAATTCAAAAAATCCAGGCCTCAATTTTAGAAGAACAGTCAACCTCAACAAATGAATCAGATGACACAAGAGTCTCCCCATTAACAACTGCTATACTGGTATTGGCTGAAGACTTAGGGGTGAGCCCCAAGTCCACGAAATCAAAATTGATGAGAAGACTGAATAAAATGTAGGAAAGAGATGAGAGTTTATACGACCAACAAAAGAAGAAAGGTCAAAGTATGATCTTATCCTCAGTTTAATACGGATAGTCTCTTACAGTATTTGTGGTTTAGGTACCCCGAGAAAGAAGATGGAACTCAAAGAATTTGTATTAACACAAAAGGCTGAGATGATTTGTATACAAAGAAACTAAATTGGCATCTCTTAACCGCTGGGAGTGTAGTCTGTTGTGGTTGAATGATGATTTTGAGTGCAGTCACAATGATGCAAGTGAAAGCGCTGGAGGAATATTATGTATATGGTATAAAGAATCCTTCAAATTGATGAAATCATGGGTGGTAAATATTTTGCTTGGAGTTGAAGGTTGTTGGTGCTCGGACCAAATGCCAGTGGTTATCATAAATGCTTACTCAACTGGCTCTTTAAGAGATAAAAGGAGTTTGTGTTAAGCAATCATCATGATCTTGAGAGAGGATCCTATTAAGAGCATGTGAGTTGTAGGATACTTTAATGCCATTAAGTCCTCGGAAGAGCGGTGCAAAAAAACTCCACTGCTAGTGGCTGAGATGCGAAACTTCGAACAATTTATAGTAGATGCTGATCTCACAGTCCTACCTCTGCAGCGCATGAGATTTACTTGCATCTCAAGAGGTGGAGATTGTTGTAGTAGGCTAGATCGTTTCCTCTTATCCAATACATGGATAAATAAGTGGCCGAATTTGTTGAAAATAGGTCTAGATCGATTAACCTCGGATCACATGCCTCTACTGCTCGAAGATAAACTAATGAATTGGGGGCCAATGGTGTTTAGAACCATCAACGCTTGGGAAAATGATATAGAATCAAAGCTTGTAGAAGGAAGAATGGTGCAGTCTAATAGGGGGGAGGGGTCGAAAAGCTTAAGCTGTTGAGGATGAAGTTAATAGAGTGGAATGCTAATAAGTTTGAAACATTGAAAAAACAATGGAGAACTTGAAAAGGGAGCTCAACACTCTGGATAATCAGATTGAATTGAGATCACCAACAGCAGAGATGAAGGAAAGTAGAATGGAAATACGACATCAACTTCAAAAGGCAATGTTGAACAAAGAGTCTTTGCTGATGCAAAAGGCCAATCGATCTGGATACGTGAGGGGATGAAAATACTATTTATTAGTTGTATTTAGCTGAATGATAAATGGTCTGACGAAGTGGAAGAAGGAAAAGAAGGGCTCGGGAATTATTTCTCCTCCAAGTATACAAAAAATCAGTGGGAAAGACCATCCCTGGACATCCCATCTCAGGTCACCCTATCAATAGAAGATAATACTTACCTAATTTCATTGTTTTCTGATGAAGAAATAAGGAATACGGTGTTTAGTCGTGCCCCTAAGAAGTGTCATGTCCTGAATGGATTCAACTTTCAATTTATCCAATCATATTGGGAAGTATTGAAGAAGGATTTCACTTCATTTATCAAAGAATTTCATAAAAAAGGCAAAATTTGAGCTCAACATACATCTCCTTCGCTCCAAAAATCTTAAATCCAATGATGGCGGAGCATTATCGCCCAATGTCTTTAGTAAGCAGTGGCTACAAGATTCTATCAAAGATGCTAGAAAAAAGGATAAAACAAGTTATGAATAAGATTATATCAAAAAAACAGAAAACCTTCATCCATGGGAGACAAATTCTGGATGGCATTTTAGTGGCAAATGAGATGATTCATTTAGACAAGGCAGAAAAAAATCAGCAGTCACACTGAAGGTAGATTTTGATACAATAAATTTGTCTTTCCTGCTATCTATGCTTGTCAAGTTGGGATCAAAGAACGTATAAATACTCCTCATGTGGCTGTGTTAGTTAATGTAAGTAGCTAAGGAGAATTTAAAATACATATGGAATTGAGGCAAGGGGACCCTCTTTGCCCCTTCTTGTTTCTGGTGGTGGTAGAAGATCTACATTTGTTGATAAATAAGGTAGTGCAGTTGGGAAGATTATCTAGGATCAAGGCAGGTGTGTGTGGTGATTTCTCACCTTCAGTATGCAAATGATACCTTGTTGTTTGCAGTAGGAACCAAGTAGAATATCATAGCAATGTCACGGGTGCTTAAACTCTTTGAACTCCTTTCTGGATTATCAACAAATTTTGCTAAGAGTCGTCCGTTCGGATTAAATCTATCCACAACCAATCTTGAGAGGTTTGCAGTCGAGATGCAGTGTCAAAGTGGAAGTTTACCTGCACTATATTTGGGATTACCTCTTGGGGGTAATCCAAGAAGATTGAAAACTTGGGATAAAGTGATTGAGGTGATCAAGGGTAGAATCTCAAAATGAGAAAACAAGTTCCTATCTTTTGGAGCTAAAGTCACACTAATTAAATTCATTTTTTTTTAGCCTCCCATCTAGTACTTCTCAATGTTCTTAGCGCCAAAGCAAGTGGTTAAATCACTGAAAAAATTGATGGCAATGTTTCTGTGGAAACAAAAGCAAATAGCTACCCATACCATTCACTGGATCAAATAGTCAAACACTTGTCAGGATAAAGAAAAGGGAGGCTTAGGTGTAAGGAACTTGAGATTAATGAACAAGGCGTTATCTGTTAAATGGTTGTGGCGATTGAGAGGTGATTCTGCAGACTTATGGTGTAAGGTAATATGAGCCTAGTATCTACACAGGACTGATCAATTATGTGATTGGAGCTTAAAAACTACGCGAGCTCAGGTCTCTCCATGTTGGAAAGACATATGGTCTATGGCATTTGAAGGCTAGTTTAATAGCAGAGTAAAGTTGAAAGTTAGGACATGGGATAAAACTCTGTTTTGGAGATTTAATTGGACATCCGAAGGTTGTTCAGTAGTCAAATATAAAAGATTATACAGGCTCAACTTGCAGCAACATCACACGTTTATAGAAGTGTCTCATCTCTTGAATAGCTGCAGAATATGGAACCTTCAATTCAGAAGTATACTTAGGCAGAGAGAGGTCACATTGCTGGAGGAAATGTTGAATCTTCTTACTACCTATCAATTTAATGTGGAAGGTCTTGATTACTGGTTATGGCATGAAAATTGTAGTGGATCCTACACAATATCCTTAGTTTATCAGATCCTAAACAACTGTAAGACTAATGTCACAACCTCTAGAATGGAACGAGCAAGTGTGTAGGGCACACCATCACCAAAGAGGATTCAAGCCTTCTCTTGGTCTGTACTACAACATCGAATTCCAACAGTACATAAGCTAGTCAGTCATGGTGTGCAAATTAACCAGAATGCACAACAGTGCATTTTCTGTGCTCAAGCAATGGAAACGATACTTCATCTGTTTGTTGAATGGAGCAATGAAATTGAACTTTGGCACAAAATATATAGCTGATTGATCTTTCCTATATAGAAGCATGGTAGCAGAGTTATATTAAACATATGCAGTGTATAAGAAGGGCTACTGGACAAGAGATATGGAAAACTGTTTGGCATGTGGCAATTTAGAGCATATGGAAGGAACAGAATGTGATTGGATTTGATGTTGAATCAAATTCTGCAATGAAGCTAGAATGGGTTCAGACATCACTATGGTCTTGGTTGAAATCATACAAGGTAGAGCACAGAGGCTACACGCTAGGAGATTGGATGAGGTATCCTTGACTTTCTTGTGCCATTTCTTTCAGAAGAGGAGTTTGGAGAGAGTATGTTTACACTCATGGGATAATTTTAGAATTCGAATAGCTGATATTTTGCTGTGATAGTATTGTGCAAGTTTGAATGACTTGATAGAACTTATATTTTGTTAGATAGGTCAGTCTGTAATTAATTACGTTATCTTACTAACAAAATTTCAATTACCCAAAAAAAGTCTTAAACAATTTTCACAAAAAGGTTTTGTATATTATGAAAATCCATAGTTGAACCTCAAATAGTTGAGGTAATGGCATGAAATAAAATTCAACATGAATAGTAGATTTGATGGAATGAATAATAGCTTATGTTCTTAGGTATAAATATTTGTATTTATTTGTATGAGATGATATATGAAAGAGGGTTGAGAAAATAAGTTGAGAAGAAAAGCTTACGTAGCCTTAATTGTTCTTTGCATTTTGTTATGCTTTTATCATTTGCATAATTATTTCAAAACACATTATCAGCACGACTCTACTATTGGGCTAGTAACATTCTTGCTGAGGTAAAGTTAATTAGTTATTGTTATTTAGATATTATTATATAGACCTAGTTGCAATATGTTATGGTTGTGTCATATTTACGCCTTTGAGCAATTATGTAATAGTAAGCATCCATTTTCTCAAATTTCAACTTGGTATCAGAGCCAAAGAAGATTTATACAAACTTTAACCTTTGCCATCTTCCCATCACCGGATTTTCGCCGCCCCGATGCATCTCACTAAAAAAAATCAGCTCTGCACGACCAAAATCCATTGCCCAATAGTTCTGCCCAGCATCCAGCGATGTACGACCATGATTTTGTCAAATTTTTGGCTAAAGATTGAAGTTGAGTGCAGAAGCAAGCGAGTTAGTTGATAGGGAGCAGTATCAAAGATTGGTAGGTTGACTTATATACCCGAGTCATACTCGACCGGATATATCATTTGCTGTGAGTATGGTTAGTGCGTATATGCATGACCCTAGAAAGGGTCACCTGGATGCCGTACACCAGATATTGAGATACTTAAAGAGTGTACTGAAAAAGGGTGATTTTCAAAAAGAATGAGCATCTGAATATCGAGGGGTATTGTTATTCGGACTAGGCTAGCCATGTTGATGATAGAAGGCCTTTCTTTGGTTATTGCATGCTTGTAGGGGGCAATTTAGTCTCTTGGCAGAGTAAGAAACAATTGATAGTCGTCTATTTTACAGCTGAGGCAGAATATAGAGCCATGACTCTAAGTGTTGCTGAGATTATTTGGTTAATATCCATGCTTGTGCAGCTCAAGATGGATCAAGGGTTCTAGATGAAGTTGTGGTATAACAACAAGTCAATTATCAATATTGCTAACAACCCAGTGCAACATGATAGAGCCAAACATGTGAAGATTGATAGATTTTCATCAAAGAGAAGTTGAACAGTGGGCTGTTGGAGCTGAGCCATGTAGCCACCAAAGAACAAGTTACTGATGTGTTGACCAAAGTGTTAGTGTTATGCCTAAGGCCAATCACCTTGGGCCTTTGTATTAACACTTTAATATTACAAATATGATTGTAGAAACCTTTACTACTTGATTATTGACTTGCTTTGTTTATAGAATTTCAAATAGTAAAGCCTAGTGTTGATAACTTAGAGTGTATCACAAAGAGATGTGATGATGAAGCATTTCTAATTATGCTATCAATACTAAACATCCCTAACCATGGCATTAGTGAGACAAGACGTCACTAATACAGATAGGTTAGCATGTTATAAGCCAATTCCTTTCGAAGAAAATAGTTGATCTCATCAACTATAATGTAGAGACACTTAAGCTAGAACATGGATGCTTGTAGTTGACAAATACATCGCATTGACTCGCATAGAGATCCCCATTTTGTCAATAGGTGATACTATAAAGAATAGTAGGTGTAAGTGATCTTTAAACTTGAGATCACCATAGCTATCTTGAGTATGGATGTCACTCTTTGATTCTATTCAGAGTTACACCTTAAAAGGGTAACAATGGGTAGTCTTGGGAGTGGTCTGAAGTACGAAAGGATTGCGAGTGTTCAATAAAGGATTCACCGCTCCTAAAATTTTAGGAGAATATCTCCCTATGTCCACTTGTAAGAAGTTTTGGAAGCCTTTGCAAAGCATGGGTTTAATTAGAAAGAAGTTTCTAATTTGTACTCAATGATCATGATTTCCGTTACAAGAAATCTTATGTATATTAATGAGGATGACAAATAACCTCAATATACAAGATTAGGGATATGAAAAAGGTGAAAAAATATTAATTACACGAGAGCTAGTTCTTCAAAGGATAGTCTCCTTTCATGATTATTCTCAATGTTTGGGAGCCATGATATTTTGCTAGAGGTCACTCATAGTCTATGGATTTGAATTAGGGATTAATGAATTACAAGTGTGTAATTCATTAACCATAATTTGATTATATTAATTCAAAATCCATTGCCAAATTATTGGGAACCTATAGGGTCACACACATTAACATCAAATTTTTAAGGGATCAAAGTGTGATTAAGGTAAAGTACAGGGGTCAAAATGAAGTTTATGAAACTTCAAGGACTTTTTTAACATTATGGTGTTATAGATACATGCGATGCACGACCCACATTTGTAGAGGTGTACAGAAATATCATGGAGAAGGATTTTACAACAATATGACACATAAGCATAAAATGTCAATTGTTTTAGCACATGTAAAGCTATGATTAAATATTATTCTTTAGTCATAACATGTGCTGACATTCTAGACTCATGATCACCTATATAAATAACTTAATCTTATCAAAAAGGTGTGGAGTTAATCGAGCTTTAAGGCCCTGAATTTTTTTTGAGAAGTTCCATATCCTTGTTGCATTCTCTACATGAGAAAGACTTGGAATTTTTGGGCGAAAACTTGAACAAGTTTTCTTCTCTTTTCTATGAATTAAATATTGGAGCTAGCACTCCTTTATACACATATAAGTTATATACTTGGTGGTGTGGACTACTCTAGAGGGTGGACTACTTGAATATCTCAACGGAAGGAGCTTTTTGCGCGAATTAGTTATTCTACAAGAGGTATAAAAATTCCTTCTCCCTTTACTATCAAGTTGTGTAAATTAGCAAAGATCCATGGTCAATAGATCTCTGAAACTTTTGTTATGTATGCTAAACATACACTTATATTTACGCTTCCGCACAAATTTTTCTATGGATTATTAAGAATGAAAGAAAAGTGCCTACTGCAAACAGATGTTCCCAAGTCAAGCTATACAAGGATAGATTTAGAGACAGACAAACGTGCGCGTGCAAACGGTTTAGCCACAACACGCACGGGAAAAACATGCAAACGTGCAAACGTGCCTAAACTGCCCGTATAAAAACATGCGTGCGTGCGGGCCAGATTTTTTTTTTTAGAAACCGTGTGTGCCTAGCCTGGCACGCATAAAAAATGTGCGTGTTCTGGGCTTAAAAATCAAGCCCGCAAATCGTGCGTGCCGTGCGGGTTGGCGTGCGATGCGGGCTGGCCCACACCTGAATTTTTTAATTTTTTTATTTAAATTATACTATTATTTTTATTAAATAATAAAATAAATTTTAAAAAAATAGAAAATGTGCAAATGTGCGTGATCCATTTGCATGCAAGTTGGCCCAGCCAGGCACGTTTTTGTCATGCACGTTTAAAAAACCTGCATTTTTTGGAATACACACGTTTATAAAACGTGCGCGTGCCAGTCTGAATTTTCCAGCCCATAAACTGTATTGTGCGTGTCGCGCATGTTTTCCTGCCTATAGATAGATCCTTACATTGGGGGAGAACTGAGGAGAAAACTGAGACCTGCTAGAGTATCTACTGAAGTGATCATCAACATGAATAGGACCATAAATATTTCATATTATCATTATTGTATATGATTACTGACATGCATTTGGGTGTAGATTTTTCGGACATGTTTTGGGGGGCAGATTTTGGACAGGCCACAGGATCTAATGAGACACATCGATATTCAGTTAGTACTCACAAAATTTAAGTGAACAGATGACCATCATATGGCCACAAGTTATGTTCAGTTCACAAGATTTGAGTGAACAGATGACCATCATAAGGCAGGCCACAAGTCATGTTCAGTGAAAGGAAGTAATCTGCTGCATAAATATGGTATCAACAATGATGGTAACTTGTAACCCACCCCATCATTCTTAAACTTAATAGAAATATTATTCTTCTATTTTGCTACGGTACAGTGTAGGTGAATTGCATCAATATATACATCTCTCACCCCAGGCAAAATTATAACTCAAAACATTGTCCATTTGCTGGGAATGATTGCATCTCAGAATATGACCTTGAAGAGCACTTCAAAACATGTGTTGTTAACATTGTTTTTCAACATATTTAGGAGTTATAGACTTTTGGTGATAAGTGTGTTTATAGACTATATGGGTCACCAACTCATTGAGAGCTTTTATATTTCTTTGGTCTGGATTTGTGAGACTTGTGAAATTGGATTATTTCTCAATCTTCATTACAAGGATGGATCACTAAACTTAATCTAGTTGTGTACCAATATTCCTAAAATAGGAGTTGATAATGTGACAATCAAGACATTTGGTATTTGGTGAAGAGCGGAGGACGGCGATGATCTGAATGCCAAGATGCTTTGTGATCTTCGATAATGCTAGGCGAGCCATGTACCAGATCACTCTTAGCTATATTTGATCGGGAGTATGAAGAAAAGATAAGTCCTTTCAGATCAAGTCCAAATACTTTATCTAGTAGAGCTTCAGCAGTGGCTAAAGTGCGATCTGCATTTCTTTTGTGTCTATGTACATAATTTTTTTATTTAATGAAATTTGGCATATCAAAAAATTAAAAATAAAAAGGTGCATGCAATCTAATAAACCCAAGGTGTTTCCTCTCAATTTTGTAATTAAAAATCATCAATAGCTTAAAAAACATGAAAGTCAAACTTACAAGCCTTTTTATAGGCAAAGAAATAACCTAAGACTAGAATTCTAATTCTTAGATTTATTAAAACTCCAAAACAAACTAATTGTCCTATCTTATCTAAACTTTCAAGAATTAAATAAGGTTTAACAAGTAAAAATCCCTAAAATAATATTAATAATAATTTCACATATTCATCAAAATGACTATTCCTCCAAGCTTCATTTACTAGCCAAATTCCTCCCGAGGTCCAAGACCCCGTATTGAACACGCACTTGTTTCTCCCGTCGAGTTTTTATATTGGAATTGCAACCTTCCCGTGTATGTATGGCCACCTTTCCATTTGGATGCAAAATTGTGGTTTGCATGGCTTGCATGGGCCGTACGGATAGTGTTTGCTTAGAGGGGGATTCATGGTTGTCCCCTGGCTCACGGCCACAACCCTACTTGAGCTCTCCTCCAGGGTTTGCAACAAGTTGATCCAAGGTGTGGAAGCTTCTAGTTTGGCTTCCTAACGCCTCCCAACAACATTTTTTGTGCTTCATTCATTATTTTGGTCCTTGCACGCATCATTGATCCTCCCATGTCCTTTAGGGGATCAGCAACGCGCTTGTGAACTTGGACATTCACATCATCCCCTTCCTTTCAAGAAAGGATTCGTCCTCAAATCCAAAACTTCAAGTTCATGTTCACCTGCATAAGTAATAGGACTTAAACTAGCCACATTGAAGGTAGCACTAACATTGTACTCACCTAAAAGATCAATCTCGTATGCATTATTGTTCAGGCATTGAACAACTCTAAAAGATCCATCTCCTCTTGATCAAGTTTTGACTTTTATTTGGTTCGGAAACTGAATATTGCGAAAGTTGACCCAAACTGAATCCCCTGGTTTGAAAATGACTTTCTTTTGGCATTTGTCAACAACCATATATAACTTCAAAGGGAGAATAATAAGTAGTAGAATGAGTTGTACGATTATATGCAAATTCAGCAATAGGCACACAAGCTTCCCAATTCATTTTAGTCATTTGAATCAAGGCCCTGAGAAGTGCATACATGGTGCGGTTAACTACCTTAGTTTTTACATCAGTCTGTGGATGTGCATTAGTAGAAAACAAAAGCTTAGTACCTAACCTACCCCCCAAGGTCTTCCAAAAGTAACTCAAGAAGTTCACATCTCGATCGCTCATAATGGTGTGAGGCACCTCTTGATCTTGAAGAAGGGATCTTCTTGAAGTAAAAATGATTTCTTCCCACTAGATGTTTAAGTTGTGTAAATTAGCAAGGTCCAAGGGAAAAGAATTCTGGATTTTTTTTGTTATGCATGTTTGTACACAATTCTTTATGCGTCCGCATGCAATACATTTTATGACACGTAGTATAGATTCCAAAATTCATACAAGTGGCATGAGAGCCATCTTGCTAATTCTTGCATTTTTGCAAGATTTATTACACAACTTATGTTAGATGACGAAGAATGCATGAATGAGTCCATGTTGATTGTCTTTCTTGAAAGATGTGCTTCACAAAATTTTGAGTTATGTTTTGACCAAGACTTTGAATTTTTATGAATAAAATTATTGTAGTGGCTAGATGCAAGTTTTGAATTCTCAATGATGTTATAGAAGCATAAGTAATTGCTCACATACAACTAGAGGTTTAGGCTTTAAAAATCTTCCAAAAACCGTAGCCATTTCATGCAAGAATTTGTTCTTGCATGCTACTTCAAAAATCAAGACTATGTTGCATATAATTATTCTTTGTAGTATTCTAACTTTACATGCTTTATTTGATTTTGAATTAAATATGATGCATGATGGTTGATCATGGACTAGAGCCCAATAGGA
>JAOWBN010212503.1:0-13816 GCA_028565015.1 Pinguicula moranensis
GAGTTCTTCCTGGAAAAGTTCACAGCTTGTTTGAGGTCTGATTTGAGATCTGCTGTAAGATCTAGGAATCCAGCCACCTTAAGGGCAGCCGTGACAATAGATAAGAATCATGAATTAATTGCCACTTCACTTATTGATACTGTAACTACAGGAGCTTTGTCACAATTGAAATTAAGCAACAGACCAAGTAACCGTATTCAAGTTCCAGTGCAAGGTAAGCCAAAAGTTGTGGTACCACCACCGAAGAGGAAGTTTCTTTCTGATGCGGAGTTAAAAGAAAGAATTGAGAAAAAGTTATGTTTTAAGTGTGGAGCTCCTTTTGCTACAGGACATTAGTGTACTACCAAACTTTATGCACTAGAAGCTGAGCCTAAAATGGCTATCGAATATTCTGAAGTTGAGACTGATGAAGGACCAAGTGATAGAGTAATTGAAGAAGATAATGAAGAAGGAAACCTGTCTATAAATGCTATAGCTGGAAATACAGGCATGAATACCTACCGGATCAAAGGATATTACAATTCTAGTGCTTCTGTTTAGTGAAGTTGCTGGAACTCAAAATATCAAATGGCGCAATTCATATTGGGTCGCAATGGAAATGGTCTCTTTTTATAATTACAAGGGTAAGCCCGCGTACATTTGACCCCCCAGACCCCAACTTAGTTGAGAATATACTGGGTACGTTGTGGATTGTGGATCAAAGGATATTACAAGGGAGAGCCTATGCAGATTCTAGTTGATGGGGGAAGTTCACACTGCTTCCTGGATCAAAAATTTGCTGACAGGATGAATTGTAAACTGGAGTATGTGAAACCCATGGCAGTTGAAGTGGCAGATGGCATCAGAAACATCAACAAGGTTAGGTGCAGAAATTTCAAGTGGCAGATGCAGGGCATAGAATTTTCTTGTAGCCCCAGAACTTTCCCTCTCAGCAGCTATGATTTAATTGTGGGGGGTGACTGGTTGAAGAATTTTGGACCTGTTCTGTACAACTATCAAGATATGATAGTCACCTTGAATAGTGATACACAACCAATAGCAATACAAGCTATTAAAAGTACTGAAGAGTTAAAATACATTTCTGCCAAAGAAATGTCAAAACTTATTCGTGGAGGATTAACAACTGTGATTGGCAGAATTCATACTGTTGTTAATGAGGAAGAAGAAGAAATGGTTACAGCTGAATTATTTGATATGCAATCCCAACGTGTGAACAACACCTTGATGAAGATTAATGAGACAAATCAGGTGCTCACAACCAGTTGTGACAGCCAGAGTAATGAAGCAGTATTCCAGCAGAAACTTGAGAAGCTTCTGCAGGAATTCACAGACATTTTTCAGGAACCTACTGGCCTACCACCAGTACGTGGGGTAGAGCACAACATTACACTTATGACGGGGGCAGTTACTAAGAAGCAGATGTCTTACCGTACCCCACACTACCAGAAAAATGAAATAGAAAAAATTGTAGCAGAATTGTTGGCCACAGGATTGATTAGGAGGAGCCAGAGTCCTTTTGCTTCTCCTGTCATTTTGGTGAAAAAGAAAGACGGTGGATGGAGAATGTGCATTGATTACAGGTACTTAAACAACCTCACAATTAAAAGCAAATTTCCTATTCCTATTATTGATGAGTTACTTGAGGAATTATGTGGGGCAAGCTGGTTTAGTAAACTTGATGAGTTACTTGAGGAATGGTGGAAGGTGACATATATAAAAACAGTTTAATTACACACCATGGACAGTATGAGTTTCTGGTTATGCCCTTTGGATTATGCAATGCACCTGTCACATTCCAAAGTTTGATGAATCAAGTGTTCTCTGATTTTATTCGGAAGTTTGTACTTGTGTTTTTTGATGATATCCTAGTGTATAGCAGCAACTGGGAGTCCCATTTGGAGCATCTCAGGGCTGTTCTGGAAGTAATGAGGAGGCACAAGCTTTATGCTAAGGTAACTAAGTGTTCTTTTGGAAGGAAAAGTATTGAATATCTTGGACATGTCATTGCTGCAGAGGGAGTTTCTACTGATCCTGGCAAGATCCAAGCAATGACTGACTGGCCAAGGCCCAGCAACCTTAAATCCTTGAGAGAATTTCTTGGGCTAACCGAGTATTACAGGAAGTTTATTAAAACCTATGGAACTATCAGCAAACCACTCACACAATTACTGAAAAAGATGCATTTCAGTGGACCGATTAAGCTGACAAAGCCTATGAAACATTGAAGCAGGCTATGTGTCAAGCACCTGTGCTGGCCTTAACTGATTTCACGCAACAGTTTGTGATAGAAATTGATGCTAGTGATTAGGGAATTGGCGCTGTACTTACACAGAGAGGAAGGCCAATAGCTTACTACAGCAGGGCGTTGGGGCAGAGACAGCAAGGGTGGTCTACTTATGAAAAAGAATTGTTAGCTGTGGTATTAGCAGTAAGGAAATGGAATGGGTATCTTCAGGGCACATCATTCCTTATCAGAACAGACCAGCAAGCCCTTAAACACTTACTGGAACAAAGATTAAATACAATGCTGCAGCAGAAGATGACTGCCAAGTTATTGGGCTATGACTACACAGTCCAATACAAAGGGAAGTGAAAATAAAGTGGTTGATGCCTTGTCCAGATTTGGACCAGAAACTTCTATCAGTTGTCAAGGAATTTCAGTATGTAATGCTAACTGGGTGGAGAAAGTATTGGGCAGTTATACCACAGATCCTTTCCTAAGTGAAATCATACAAGCTAAGGCTGTTAACACCTCTGCCTATCCAGACTACCAGCTGCAAGGTGGAATGCTCAGGAAGAAGAAAAAAATATGTGTTGGCAGTGGTACTAACCTGAGGCACAAGCTGATCACCCTCTTCCATGATGCACCATTGGGGGGTCATTCTGGAATTCAAGCTACATTGAACAGATTGAAAGCTTACTTCCAGTGGACAAAAATGAAAAGACAAGTGGAGGAATGGATAAACAGTTGTGATATTTGTGCTAGTAGTAAACCTGATCCGTCTGCACATGCTGGATTGCTGCAGCCTTTGGACATTCCTCCCCTACCATGGTCTAGCATAAGTATGGATTTTGTCGAAGGTTTACCTATATCAGAGGGTAAAAGTTTAATAATGGTGGTGGTAGACAGATTCACCAAATACTCCCACTTTATTGCCATGGCTCATCCCTTCACTGCAGAAATTGTAGCAAAACTATTCATGAACTACATTTACAAGCTACACGGTTTACCAGTGGAGATAGTATCTAACAGAGACAGAGTATTTACTAGTTCTCTTTGGACTGAACTCATGAAACTGGCAGGAGTGACACTAGCAATGAGTTCTTCTTATCATCCACAAACGGATGGACAAACAGAGCGTGTTAATCAATGCCTTGAGACGTATCTGAGGTGTATGTGCTCTCACGGCCTCATTCTTCGAGTAGATGGATACATCTTGCAGAATTTTGGTATAACACTACCTTTCATACCAGCGCGCAAAT
Source organism: Pinguicula moranensis (assembly GCA_028565015.1). Taxonomy (NCBI): domain Eukaryota; kingdom Viridiplantae; phylum Streptophyta; class Magnoliopsida; order Lamiales; family Lentibulariaceae; genus Pinguicula; species Pinguicula moranensis. The sequence goes on from JAOWBN010212503.1 coordinate 3,484, forward strand.
GACTCCTTTTAAAGCGTTATACGAATATGAAGCACACCATCTACCTATGCCAATGTCAGCAGATGCAAAGATAGAATCAGTGAAGGATTTCCATGATCAGAGAGACAAGGTTCAGACAATACTGAAGGATAATATAATCTTAGCCAGAGACAGAATGAAACTGAATGCAGATAAAAAAAAAGGAAGGAGCGCCATTATTCCATTGGTGATCAGGTATTCCTCAAACTACATCCATATCGCCAAAATTCTGTTCAATTTAGGCGCAATATGAAACTGTCACCTCGTTTTTATGGACCGTATACAATTCTGGAGAAGATAGGGACAATGGCCTATCGACTAGATTTACCTGAAGGATCACGGATTCATCCTGTGTTCCATGTGCCCATGTTAAAAGAAAAGCTTAAGGACAGGGAAAATAACTCCGGAATACCTCCTGAGATGGGAAAAGAAGGGGAATTTATTATATATCCAGTGAAGGTGCTGAACAGGAGAGTTGTACCTGGCAGAACCGGGCCAAGGGAGCAATTATTGGTTCAATGGTCTGGATCGACTCCTAATCAGGCTACTTGGAAAGAAGAATCATTCATTCACCTATATTACCCTAATTCAGACCCTTGGGGACAAGGGCCCAAAAATGGAGAGGGCAATGTCATGAACCCAACTTACAGAGGTAGCGATGCAGTTGGAAACTGGAAAAAGAAAGGAAAGAGAACCAACAGACAAAGCAGGACTGTGCTTGATTGAAGAAGGAGACGCAGTGACTTGAAGACTTGAAGTGGATGAAATGGAGAAGAAAGTGGATATTTGGTGTTGTGAAATGTATATGTTTTGTTTTTTGTACGCGTTATTTTAATATGGGTGTAGCGAGTTTTGTTTAGCCGCAAGAGTAAGAAGTGCGTTTTCTTAAAGGCGGTTAAGATATGTACATAAGGAACTTTTGTAGTCTGGAACGGCAATGAATGAAGTGACTAAGTTCTTATCTATCTTATCTCCTCTATCTCTTCTCATCTTTCCCTCTTCTAAAGAAACTTACTTCTCCTTCAAAACAATCTGTTGTGGTGTAATTTACAACTTCGGTTGTAACACTATGGCCTGCCTATTGCGTGTGGTAAGCGTGGAGGTGCAAGAGGAGTCTTTCAAGATGGACAAGAAATGGCCCTTTTGATTCACAGTAGTTCAATCTTGGATTTTGATTTTCTCTATTTGTATTATTCGCAAAGGTGCTTCCTCATGTGGTCCTTGGTGTTTTCATTGAACTCTGCAATTCTCACAGAATTTTTGTATGCCATAGGACTCATTGGAAGCATTTGTCACAGAATTTGCATATGCTTTGGTGGGTTAAGATGATTATGCCAGAAAGTTTGATTCTTGTTATTTGGTATCATTACTTACTTAGAGCCCTTATTGTCATCCTAAATCTCAAGGCTAGCTCAAAAGGGTTGTATGTCTGCATCTTGTGTGGGTTTGGACCAGAAATTCTGTTACAACCCACGTTTCTGGAATTGCTGCAAGGAGAAGATGCAGGGGAGATTTGTAGAGAAAGGGAAGGAAGTAACGAAGTTGAGATGGGAAGAAGATAAGGGAGAAGGTGACGGGAAGACTTGGAACGTAGGAAAAGTTGGTGGGTAAGATAAGATGTAAACATTTCATTCCTTGAGGGCCGTCTTAAACTAACAACACACATCCAAAACTATTACACACAAAAAATAACTTGTACAACTCAAAAATTGGTTGCTACGTGTCCGTCAAACTCTTTGAATTCAGTCTGGTCTCTCAACCACGTGCAGCCGTTCTCCTCCATCACTCATAACTCTTCGTCCTCTGCCTCATCAGCCTTTAACCTTTGACCTTTCAGCCTCCAGGTACAATCCGTTACAAATTCTTGCAATCTTCAGATCAATAGGGCACATGTATTTCTTTTATTTTTTGAAATGGTGGACTTTCTAATTCTTATGATAAGTTTGTTTTGGTAAAGAGTGATGTGCTTGCCTGTACTGCAAAAGATGCAATCAAGAAGTTGAAGTTAGGGATTCCATCATTAGCTATAAACTAGGGCTATCTTTTTATCTAAAATCGTGATTTACTTACCTGTTTTGGTCTCAGATAAAGCTAAATGTTACTGGAAAGATAACCCTTAAGGAGGAAGACTTTGATGAATCAACCTCTGATTCATTGTGTAAGAATTATGATGTATCAAGTATTTCTGGATCAGAGGACGAGGAGGAGAGAGAGGCGAATCTCCGTGCTAATAGGCAACACAGTGTGGGTGGATTCAAAAACAAGATATATATACAGTTGCAAAATGGAGAAATAATTTGTGTTTGGAGATGTTTACTGCTAGATGAGTCTGAGAATATTTTGTTTGAAGCTGGTAAATCATTTGCCATGCGGCTGGGGTTTTACATTTAACCCTGCGGCAAGTCATAGAAAAACTGACATACATGCTCTGTGAGCCTAGAGATAGCGCACCCGCTTGAGGATTGTCTTACTTGCTAGAGTTGGTCTTTTTGTGGTTGTCTTTGATGGCTCACAAAACTTTTCACAGGTTAATTCCTTATTCTATTCTAAACTGTTTGGAATTGAGTGCAACTTTTGAAATGAGCATATAAACAAATAAAAGGAAGCCACCTGTGGCCTTATTGCTGTAGAATTTAGCAATGTATGCATTGTTACTCCTTGCTAATCTGCAATTTGCTTTTCTCTGGCATTGTCAATTTATTGTCTTATAGGTGTAACATAAACAACTCAAGTACGCCAACGCCAGTCTTTTGTTACTTTGATGCAGAAATGTTGCAAGGGCCAAGGCTGGTAAGAAGCAATCATCAAAAGATGCCGGTGGCAGTGCTATTCATTCTGCGGGAGCTTCACTGTGTCGATACAATGAGCTTGCTCTTAAAAAGGTATCATTTCATTCCAGCGAAGAAAGTTCTTGGTATGTCAAATGAAAAACAGATAAAGCTTCATCTTAATTAGAGAAAAAAGATAAACATCAGTTATTTGTTTTATGTACAAAATATTAGATTACATTCCGGCATCCATGGCTGCTCAATTTATCTTGGAATTCTGAATTGATCCAAGCTCCCTTTTTTACTAGGATATTAGAGAAGTGCTTACTTCCTGGAAGCCTCATTTTGCTGTTGCGTCCTCCGTTTTCATTCATGCTCTTTCAAATAATTGACTACTCTTATTTGATGGTGAAAAGACTTTCTTTACTTGTCAGAATAGAGCAATTAGATGTATTCCATGTGAATGATATAGCGCACGAACAGCGCGTCGCACGAATCGCACGATAGGGGCAAAATGACCGTTTAACACAGGGGCAAAACGGTCATTTTGCCCCTGTCGTGCGAGTCGTGCGACGTGCTGTTTGTGCGCTATATCATTCCTGATATTCCATTACCTGTCAGGAGGCCTACCTTAAAAGAAGCTAGGCGCATATATAGCTTACTAGTACAAGTTTCGCCTAAGAAGAGTGGGGAAATGGTGAATGAGGAAATTGCGGGTAACATCAAATGGGGACCATTATCTGCTGCCGAGATTGGAAGTAGGGACTGCATGGATTAAGTCAAACGGAGTTGGAAGAAAACTTTCAAGGTACAAACACTGCCGAAACTTCTATAAATGTGACTGGGCTTTGTCAGTTGAGACGAAAGACTAGACAGAAGATGAGATTGTTACTGTTGGCGTATCAACACCTTTACATGAAGCTGCAAAGTCTAGGATACCCAAACGGTTTTGGAACTTCTAGAGTAAGGTCTAGATCCTTGCATAAAAGATTAGAGGGGCCGAACACCATATATGCTTACCAGCGAGGAGGAGGTTAGGAATAGACACTTCATGGCATCAAACCTCGAGAGATGGGATTGGAATGCTGCTATGGTGCCTCCTAGTCCACTAACGAAAGAGGTCGAGGAATCTCAAGCTGCTAAACAGGTAATGAGTTTGTTATTTGTACCAACCATCCACCCACACTTTCTGCATTTGATAATTGGTTAGTTTACATTAATGTCGGAATAAATTAGCTGATATTTGTGTCTTCGTCTAACTAATCAAATTCAGGCAGAGAAAGTTGCCAGGAGGAGGAAAGCGAAAGTGAAAGAGTTGAGAAATTGAAGAAAACAAAAGAGAAGAGGACCCAGGTCATTGGCGTTAATTCTGCAAGATTATTTTAAATCTTCTTGTAACAGTAACCTACAAGGGGTATATTGTAATTATATAACCCTTTTCAGCAGGCAGGAGCTTCTGAATCTGTGAGTTGTGGTAAATCTCCAAGGTCGTTCTGCTCCTACGAGTAAATGGCATCCTCAGTCTAGCAGTTCCACCACAACATTGAAAGAGGTAGTGCGACACAATTTTTCTCATTTTTAATGCCATGTGAAAGAGATCACTGCAAGAATGATGATTCTTAGAAAACAATTTTCAGAACCTCACAACTGATTCTGCACTTGGATAAGGTCTCTTTTGCCTTAATTTATGAACACTTGTGGAGGTAATTTTTTCTAAATCGTTCAAGAGGAACTCAAAATAACTCATGATGCTGAAAGGGAAAACAGGGCCGCTGCTGCTGAGAAACGAATAGCATCAGCTGCTGCTCTCAAAGCTCAATCCGGAGTAGCTACAGTCCTGCAACCACTGGATCATCGGCAACCGGTATGTTTGCAAGTTCTTGTGGAGAAGTAACTTTTCAAAAGGTATTTTGAAAAAAAGAGATTTCATGAATAAGTTGGAAATTATTTGCAAAATATGCTTTAGTACAGCAAAAATCATAAATATAGTATTTGTAGATTATTATTTCTAACGTGTTTTTCTTACCTGGAAATGACAAAGTTATCATCAAATTAAAAATATTTTAGAAATATTAAATTATTTATGAGGGTAAGAATGTTAAAAATTTAAAAATTTAAATAATTATAAAATTGTCGTCGCCGAAAGCACTCCAGAAGCTACCCCAGAGATGCTTCTGACTTTTGGGCGATTTTCGACTTCTCCATCGCCAAAAGTCGGAAGTCAATCGTCAAAAGTTAAAATTGCAAATACTTTAAGGCCCTGTTTTGTACCTCTAGTAATTTTCTTATTTTAATTCTCCTTCTCCTTTTGATTTTACTTCTCCTTTTAATTTTGTATTTTTTGAGTGTTTGATAAAACTATGAAAAAATTAAAAAAGTTATTGAAATAGTGTTTGCAATCAAAATTTGTAAGTTAAATTGTGTTTGTAGTTAAATTTGGTAAGATAACTTTAATTTATTTACGAAATTGTCATTAAAAGGAGAAGTAAAAAAAAAAAAAGGTTCCTACGTACTTCTGAAAAAAAGAGTTTTAACTAGAAAAAAAAAAGGAGAAGGAGAAGGAGAAGGAGAAGTGGAGATTTCAAACACTACTTTTGAAATAATCAGAAAAAAAGGAGAATAAAAAAAATAATCTGAAAAAATAATGGTACAAAACAGGTCCTAAATAGGCTTCTCCACGGTAAAAGCCAAAAGCTCCTTTTTTTTATCAACTCGCAAACACCCACTGACAAAGAAAATGGAAACAAAACAAAACAAAACAGAAATTCAAGAAAGTAAACGGTGGAGAAATAATAAGAAATGAAAAAAAAACAAAAAACATTTGACAGTCTCAGTCTCACCGTGGATCGTAGATAAAGACGATCTTCTTGTTGGGCGGCGTCCGTGGCCCCGTCATAATCTGGACTCTGGAAGACTGAATAACAGAGAAGAGAGATTGGCGCTGAAATGCATGGCGCCTTGAAAACTGAAGAAAAACCAAACCCGTGGAGTGAGAAGAAATCGAGACGAGAGAAAGCTTTTAGAAAATAATGGAGTCCAAATTAGATGTCAAGTGCATGAAGTCTTCGGAACCGGTTATGTGGGGCAACTTCTCAATGAACTCCTCGCTAACAAGCGCGAAGATGCGGTGAATTCCTTGGTGTATGAAGCAGAGTACGGTCCTCTTTCCAAGCTGAAACAGAGGCCGAAGCAATAGTGTAGTGTAGGTTGACATGGACACAGCGAAGAAGGAATTGTCCACATACATTGGGCCTTGACCTATGCTGCCTTTATTCAGGAATTGTCTACATATTTTATGTTTGTGATAATTTTTAGCCACTAGATTATTATATTTTTGATAGAAAACTAAACCGAACTCATACGCGAACTTTGATTTTGAATCGCTACGATTATTAATGCTAATATGAAACGATTTTGGATGTGTCTTGCTTGCCTCCTCCCCTCTCAACGTGTGTCTTGTATGGTCTTAAAATATATAAAATAGTAACAAGTATGTTTCTTGTGTAAATTTTCTTGCTGTAAATCAACTTTTTTAGGAGGCATGATTAGAGTTTAAACTTGTTATTGCCAATAAGCCTGGAGTCCATTTTTTCAATAAAGTTTTCTGCTGTTTCATGCGTCAAACTGTCAGCAACTTCGTTCAATGTGCCGGCCAGTCGGCAGGTTTCCCAGATTAAGAGGTAAACAAACTTCGTTCAATGAGAATAGCAATCATAATTTCTTGGAGGAATATTCTGCTGAGAACAAGAGATTGAAAGGCATTGGTATCGGATCTTCTGATGGTCCAGTATTAATGCATATTGTGTCAGCTTTTTCACTGAATGATGCTGCTATGCAGAATCTCAGGAAACTTCTCGAGGACAAAGTTGCAACTATTGAATCCCTGCGCAGTGATAGTCGTGCAGCTAGCGGGAAGCATGAGATTGTATGTCATACTTTCCTTATGTGTGCTTCCTCTAGTAATGTTTTTTTCTTCTCTTGACATTTGTCGACGAAGATGATTGTTTGGCCTTGATATCCAGACTATCCATTCTCTCATATACATTGCCATGTTTCACTAAATATGATGTTTTTTCTGCTTAGTCTAGACCAAGATCAATTGATTCACAACCTTGTGATGTCTTTTGCTCTGGGCTGTTGTTTTTGATAGAGCAGCAAGCTAGTTTCAAATATTTACAATTCACTCTCCCTACGACATGAAAATTCAGTAACATCATATCATTACATTTCCAATGTACCTTGACAGGTTTAATTGAGTTCAAAGAGGGATTTTGGTTTGGATTTTGATTTATTGTTTTTGGCATAAACATATTGAGTAAAGGATTGGACATAGAATCATCATGAGCTCTTTTGTCTTTATAATTAAGTTTCTTTTTCTTCCCTGTTATGCCCAACTCAGTTAATCATCACTCTGATCTCTGCTTTCTGACAATCTTGCTCACCTTTTAATGAAGAAATATAATGGACCTTCGGGATTTCCCTTTTTGACTTATTATCTGTAAATGTTTAAGCATCAATTTATGCCAGCGCCAAACATTGAGGATATTGACTTTTGCAGGAAATTGAAGAGTTGAAAGAATCAGTTACAAAACCTTACATTGATAGGCTATTTGAACTAAATCAAACTTTGGAGACAAAAAAACAAGGGTTGGTGGAGCTAAACAGAACTTCTGCTGAGCAAAAGCAGTGATTCAGGCCTTACGCAACAACTTAGTGCATCTATGCAGTCATGTGTTGACGCGAATGAATTAATTAATAGGTGAGACCTGTATTTGTTTTAACCATTCTCGATTCAGGTGGTTAGTACATTGTGATATTATTACCCCAATATATTCCTGATCCCCTATCCACCCAATTGTAGTTTAAACTGAGAAATAAAATCTTGTTGCAAAATTCCTCAGATATTTATGGGTGAGATGTCAGAAAATTATCGGTCTTATTTTTTTTTTCAGTTTTAAAAGGGATTGTATGGAAGATCATATTGAGTAATTTATGTGTATTATTCAGAATCCCCTTCTTGTTTTGTTGATAAATCACGGTTCTCCATCTCTAAATGTCTGTGATTTTGTTTCTATTATGCCTGGGAACTGGTTGAATTTTCTTTATTCAGCCAGAAGACTTCTATATCAGAATTGAAAGTCCTATCGGATGAAGAGCGTGATCAGAGGAGAGAAGAACGAGACAAGGTGTCTGTAAGTGTAAACTTGAAGATGGCACTAGGGAAAGTTCAAGCGGTTCAATGATGGAAACCAGGAAACTGTGGCCAAAATTTATATATCATAGACCTATTCATTCTAGCAGCATAAACTTATTGCTTTGATGCATAATCTTGCTGTATGGGTTGATTGTAGGAAGATACAAGACAAAGTTTGGTGGCCTCGGACAACAAAGTGCATGCGCCAGTTGGAGTGTCAAATTTCCCAGGAACAGGAAGCTACTGCCATTAACAGAAAAGTATATCTGACATTATTTGCTTCTGTATTGCAATAAAAGCTGTCTTAGGTTTGATGTAGTCCTAACAGTTCACTTTTGTGTTTTCAGAAAGTTGAGGAGCTTGAACATGACAGAAGAAGACTGAAGAAAGAACTTGAGAATGAAAATGTATGGTTTTGAGCTTTAGCTTTATTTTTCTTCTTCTGCCTTTTCTGTTGCCTAAATTTTATGCTATGCAATACCACCCGTAGATCTTTTTATTTTGGGAGATATTTGGTCTTATCTCAATTAAAAAACGTGATACACATGTAGCCAGGAATTTTTTGTAATTCAAACTGATTTTTTCTCGTGGTTGTAGCAGGCTGCTCGAGAAGAAACCTGGGCTAAGGTGTCTTCTCTTGAACTTGAAATCAGTGTGGCAACGCGGGATCTTGACTATGAAAGGTGGAGACTGAAAGCGGCAAGGGAAAGAATTATGTTGCAGTAAACTTGCTACTTTTTTATTGGAACCTCGCCAGCCTCAAGAAAATTCTGATCGCTCTCCCCTGGTTTTTTTTATTACTGGTTAATAGTTTAAAACATTTTACTCTACTTGATCATAGGAGTTATATAAACCGCTCTTACCTTTTCAGAGCTGTCATGAAAGTGTTTCAGTACTGTTCTGATTAATATTACGAATAAGTTTTTTTTTTCTTTTTCTTTTATCACTTATTTTTTAGATTATTTTTTTTTTAGATTATTTCAAAATTAATATTTTAAAACTTCACTTTTCCTTCTATTTCTCTATTTTTTCAGCCAGATTCTTTTTTTTTTCAGACGTAGATAGGAGGTTACTTTTTTTTTTTCACTTTTACTTCTAATAACAGTTTTGTAATTAAATCAAAGTTATCCTACTAAATTTAACTACAAACATTATTTAATCATTAAATTTTTTGATTGTAAACACTTTTTTATAATTTTTGTAATTTTTTTATAATTTTATCAAACACTAAAAAATTATAATTTAAAAGGAGAAGAAGAATAAAAAAAAAGAAGCTAAAGAAAAAATAAAATAAGAAATCAACTACTACAAAATAATAGACCATGATTTCGAATTTGCTGCAGTGAAACTCAACTTCGTGCCTTCTATTCAACAACGGAGGAAATACAATTGTTATTTGTGAAACAGCAGGAACAGCTCAAGTCAATCTAGAGGATAAAGAAAATTATGAGACTACATTAATGGATGCAGACCTCAACCCAGATGATGGCAATGAAAATTGTTCAAAGGTCAGGGGAAAGGATGAAGCCCATCAAAGCAATGCAGCCAGCAAGTTACTGTCCGGCTCATTCATTTGCAATAAATGCCAGGGAAGAAGTCGACTCGTCTAGTGATGAATCAAGTGCAACAGAAAAGCATTCTTGTAATGCCAAAACCCAAGAAACTGGTGGGCAGTCAGGAGGTAGATTTTACAGGGGTGGAATCTAATGCCAAGTGTGGGTTTGGCTCTGATATCAATGGAATTGCACAGGGCCTGCTTCCGATGATAATCCTATTAGAACAGAGCTAATGCCAGAGACAGAGGGTGTTGGTACGACCCGGATTCTCGAGACTGAGAATGTTTCAGATGCTGAAAGCCAGGGACCACCACACAGTGGCTGCAGGTTTGACTTCAGGCCGATAAAATGTGTGATACCACTGCACAAGAATCTCCAGAAAATGCTCAAAAAGATTGCGAGGATCCCTCACTCTGAAACTAATCGCCCCTGTGAGTCTCATGATCCTATGCAGCAAGATACAGAAGGTGCGGGGACTATCAAAGCTGCAGACCTTTTGGCTTCAGAAGTTGCTGATAGCTGGGCTTGCAGTACAGCTCGTTCGGTCCTTGGAGAGTATGAGTCTGCAGGGAGTAAGGACATTGATGAAGGTGATGCTATACCGGAAAATGATTCTAACGGCGTTGTAGCTGAGAGCCAACACGTTCCATCCAATATGTCTAGAGCTGCCACTCGAAGAGATCATGTGCTGTAAGAGAAGAAGATTCCAGTTCTGATACGGAAGGATGCAGTGATTGCAATGATGATCGGAATGAAGATGGCGGCCGAGGGGTATCTCACGCGGAGACTGTTGGTAG